>OMLP01004503.1:9628-22654 GCA_900302685.1 Spondyliosoma cantharus | reverse complement strand
AATATTAAAAAGAAAAGGCTTGTCTACGTCTGCTGATCTGAAAAAAAAACAAAAACCTTGCAGCGCCAGCCTGACGGTGCAGAACGGGGTTACTTCTTTTTGCAATATTTTGCTTTGCAACGCCGAATTACAGCTCAAACAAACAGCGCCCTGAAAAATGGCAATAAAAAGGGGAAATGAAAAGTACCAGCAGGTGAGGGAGTTCTATACATGTGGATATGAGAGAGTGAGGTCATGTACACACACTCCCATAAACACACACACACACACTATGCCTTTGGCGTTGTCGGCAATCCCCTTTAAGATCGGTCAAGCAAAAGAGGACTTTTTTATTCAAGTAGGAAAAAAAGGAAACAAAGTCTCGTTGCTGTCCGCTCCTGACGAGGGGGGGAAGTTAATGTGCAGTGACTCGAATACTGTACATGTACTCACACACACACAGTCTGATGCATGTGTACAGTACAGCTGGGCTAATGCATGAACTCCAGAAGAAGTTGTTAAGTGGAACGCCACAGTTAGCTCACATAACCGCCTTGAATCTCCTTTTCCACTCTCCGTGGAACTGGTTCTTTCTCCGTTCTTCTGTTTTTTACGGCATGAGCGTCCAAGAATTGGGAGAAACAAAATATGATCAGATCCACAATTTATGTTAAAAGACTACGTGCCCGCAGCTTCAGTAGGTGGAAACCTCTCGACGCGAAAAAAAAACGCACCTCGTGGCCGCCCGGCTGGCTGAACATGCCGTTGTTTTCTCTGTAGCTACGGGGCACGGTTACATGAAAATTGATGAGACAAGCCTCGCCATGTCTGCAGGTGTGTCTGCGCCATCTTAGACAAATAGCAACCATCCGCCCACACACACACACGCACGCACGCACGCACGCACACGAGCGCACACACACCACAGAGGGTGCTGTCTGACTGGCAGGGCGTGTAGCGCCGCACAGTGAAACTATATCACAGCTGCTGTCGAGGCACTACAGTGTCCAGTCACCTCGAGCAAGTGTTGATTAATGACCCGAGCGTAGCAGCACTTTCCCCTGATGGAAATCCTTCTTTACAGTAGTTTATATGAAAATGATTTTGGCGTATATTCCACTTGCTGCTTCGGATGGCATCCGCAGACATATCCCTGCATGTTAAAGCCTTGACACTTCGCACAGATGAAATGCTGGTGCAGCGCGGCATACGTGCTCAACAACAAGAACGTGTGACCTTATTAGAATGTACTTTGCCTCACTTTTGTGTAAGACCGAGGAAAAGCATCTTACAACGGGTGAAAGATGTGGGAGCTTCGTCGTGGTTTGCAGCGATCCCTTTTGCGAAGTGAACAAAATCTTAATGCAGCAGATGAGACTATAACACAAGTGAGGTCCAAAAGTCTGAGACCACGTTGAAAATCTTTAATATCTTTACGTAAGCCTTGAAATAAACAAAGATTTGGGATTCAGAAGCCTCAAATGACAGAGTTCTGCTCTGACATGTAAAATGGAGTATTTAATCCTGCACTATTTCTTGGTCAGCAACTAATTTGGGCTTTGAGCAGCTTAGTATGTCTCCAGCAGATCGATGCTTATTGAGAAGCATTGTGAAAGCGGGACACACGGCGTCAGAAACAGAGCAAAGTGTCAGCCAAGCAGAGAGGGGCTTTCTTCTCAGCGTCACATCACGCTGGAATCCAATGAGTCATCAGGTTTCGCACAGACGTGCAGAATCCATGCCGGCTTCAGTTTCTGTTGTCATTTGAGCAAAAAAGGGTGACTAAGATGTTCTGAAATTTTGTCTACATTTTCCAAAGATTTAACTTCCACCCAGATTGTTTGGCTGATATGTGGCAGCTCCAGTACCCTCTTCCTCCCCCTCTCCTGCGTGCTGAGGTCCACACCTGATCCTGCTCATCATTCAGGCCTGGTGATGCAAAGCGCTGCTGGTGCCGGTGGGCCGGCGCAGCTGTGGCGTGCGAGAGCCAAAGCGACTGAGCCGACGACCGCGTTCTCTTTTGAAGGCGTGTTTGTTTGTTGACTAGTTTTTTGTTGTTGTAAACATTTTTTTTTTTCAGTTTAAACGACTACATCCTGTTTCTTTTCCCTCTTTTCTGGTTCTCATTTACCGTGCTGCTCCCCTCGCCTCCTGGCTTTACGGGGACGTGACATGATATTAGAAGTAAAATTGAAGTTTCTTGACTTGTGGTCTCAGACTTTTGGATCCCAGTGTATGTCACAGGTCGAATCTCCTGAACACCTCGGGGGTCTTCTGGACTGGACGGGCGTTCTCTACTCTGATATGCAGTGAGCGGTGCTGTTGGTTCAACTTGTCTTTATTTGTTGTACTTGGTTACGGCACAATCTAGACGGCATGTTGCTGTATATACGTTTCAAAATATCTGCTTAGCGTCTCAGGCTGTATTTCTTTTATCAGGTCAAACGTGTCTTTATCAGGCTTCATATGAACTGGAGGTGTCACGATATACCAATATTGAGGAACATTGTGATATTATTATATGAAACATTGATATCATTTCACGTTGCAGACATAATAGTATCTTGTGCCTCTTGATTTGTCGCACAAAATCATGTCGGGAGGAAAATGAGAGCGGAGAGCGAGACACTCTATACATTTGTGAAAAAAAAACCCACGAGGAATGATGTGAAAAAAGTTCAAAAAGTACAACAGTGTGCCTCTTTAGGCCTGCTGTGATTTAAAAACATGAAGCTGCAGCGGCTGCCTCGGTCAAAATGAGCAGCAGCGTCTGGTATATTTCGTTCCATGATGGAGACTGCATTTTTGTTCTTGCATTATAAGGAGCCTATTGTACCTTCCCTTTCCTCTGAGGGATACCTTATGTTCCGCTTACACTGCAGTGACCCTCGTGTGCGTCCCATTTCCTCCTTGGATACCGTACTCCCAATTTATACGTCGTTGACCCCGTGCTATAACAGGCGCAGCTCCCATCTGGTTTATAGAAAACCTTTTTTCTCAGTCGAGCTCACCTACAAGGGGAAAGCTCGAAACAATACATCCCTTTATCCAGCTCAGGTCCGTAGCTGAACAAATTGCAGGAAAGACCACGGAGCTCACGCCGGATCACTGATCGTACAGTCATGATAGCGAAAAAAGTGACTGTGACATTACCAGTAGCTTTAAAGAAAAGCCGGAGTTACCGGACCGTGCAAAAAAGGGCATTACAAATCACCACGACCTACTGCTTCTGCCAACACACACTGAGATATGAGCGAGCGTGAAGCCAACACGGTGCACTCACGGTGAGTTCTCGAGTGCGAGCGCTAATGAAAAGTGACTAAAGGGTTGCTGTAGTGGAATCTGACAAGTGTCCAGAAATAGTCTGCCAATAAAACCAAGTTTCCCCCCCAGAGGCAAAGCGTTAGTCGTGATTCAGCGCTGTAAAATGTTTGGGGCAGAGCGCTGTGAAAAGACGACAGAGAAAAGACGCGATTAGTCTATTTAAGGAAGTGCTTCGTGCTCTCAAGAAAAGCCATTATTGAAGTGCGATCGGTTGGCATGTAAACTGAAGGCTTTTACAGGGGGCACCTCACTGCACATTCCAGCCATGAGGTCAGTCGGAGCTATTTCAACACTTAATTACGTAATAATCGCAGCATAGCTCTCGCATGACACGGGCTGTCTCCTGGGAGCAGACTTTATGTTAAACATTTCTCTCTCGGCCTGCGGAGAAACAGAACTTTGGTCTATTCTGCTGGATAAATAAATAGAGGGCAACTCTGCCAGCTCGCTGTAAGAGGAGTATTTTCCACAGTGCTTATATTTAATCACGGAGGGGGGGGGACTTTCTAAGTTCCTCTTTCGCTCCGAAACTATTTCCAAATACAGTAGAGCAAAATGAGACATCGTGGGAATAAAGAGTCACTCAAGTTAGCTAACCTTTCAGGTTGCCATGGATACTGGAGTTTATAAAAACAGAGGATAGCAACAGAAAATAGCATGAAAGATAATAGTATGACATTTTGGGAAATACGCTTATTTCCTGCCAAGAGCAGATTGATATCACTTTCATGTGTGTTTGGAGGGAATATGTAGCTGGAGCTAGCAGTTGCTTAGCTTAGCTTAGCTTAGCTTAAAGACAGGAAACAGGGGGAAACAGTTCGCCTGGCTCGGACAAAGAGGTATAAAAGCTAGCTGCTCCAAAGACCACACAGTATATCACGTCTGTGTAACCCAGGAGAGACATTACCTCCATGAATTTAATTCATTTCCAGGATTATTTTGTTAAAAACTGTTGTTTACATTTGGTTTCTAACTGGTGAAATGACAGAGTGAAAGCTGTCGGTTGGAGGGTGAAAGTTAAGTCACATACTCACAACTAAATATGAGCACCTGATGCTGCAGGGGAACGTGAATTTATGCTCCCTTCTGGCTTTATTTGTATTTGCGTGGCATGATGGATTTTGGTCTAAAATTAAGAATGTCACATAGTTGTAGTGATCAAATGTAAGAATACAATGTACAATAACAATAAAATACAATAAAGTAATATATAGTAAATAATCATAAGCAGGCCCTTTGGCACAAATCACCCCCAGCCCATCATTTTGAAAAAAATGCATCCCCCAGCTGTTTTGAGCTAGCATCATGTTAACTGTACAGACTCATGGTGTAGCTTACTAAAGCACTAAAACCTGCGTGAACTATTTTCAAACTTGTTTATAATTGTTCAAACACAGCAATCAAAAAACATGATCATAGAAATTTTACTTTGGAGGGCAAAAAATTGTTTTTTGAACTTAAAATGTGCTTACCTCTCAAGCCATGTGTCTCCCTACTTTGCAGGATGAGTGAAATGGATGCCTCTTCAAAAATATGTGGTCACATGACCAACTTCTTCTATGGTTTTCTAAATAACAGGGGTGGCACTACTTGTCCCTTGGCACAAATTACCCCACTCTCCCCTAATCATATTTCCTTAACATTCTAACTTAGCTTTATATCCATCTAAACTTTAACTTATGTACATAAATAGCTAGATTTCTAGATAGATATCTAGATAGATAGACAGTTGAGTGTTAAAACATATTAACACTACATTATAACTGCTGTGTCATTATCTTTCACAGTCAGACGCTGACCGAGTTTCCTGCGAGAAGAAATGCCTGACAGTCTTACAAGCCGAGGTCAAGTGTTCGTGGGGACGGCCGAGACACTTCCCTGTTTTTTGTTTGCCGCAAGCGTCTAAGATGATGAGCCTCGTCTGCACTGACACGGGCGTTTAAGTTACAAAGATAACAGACATTTTTCAGACTGTGGCAGAACCCTTATTTTTTCAAAAAGAAGACGCATTTTCAACCTGTAGTTAAAAAAGGAAGATAAAAACCTGTTCAGCCTCAGTTCATATCAGCTTTTTTGTTTACACAGACGGTTTTTTGAGAATAATTCACAATATTTATAAGACGGTTCTACAAAGCCCCTATTTTTATCTTGTGGGAACAGGCTGTTATCTTGTGCACACTGGATAATAGCTTGTTGCTGTGACCTTAGCTTCGTGTCTCTCTGTTCTTATTTGCAGTCTTAACTTTAGGCAATAAAAGCATCTCAAGAATTTTGCGAAACCAAACCATTTCTTTACAGAGTTGCCGTTTTCGTAACTTAACTTAAGGGATATGCTCTTCAAGTGTTGAGAAAGACATTCCTGACAATTCCCGGTCCTGAACTCCAAATGCTGGCTGAAATCTAATCAAGTCGACAGACTAACTCTCTGGCCATTGCAGCATGATCTCCATTCATGTCAGTTCAAACTGTGCAGTGAATTTAGTGCACTCTCACAAACCAAATGTGGTCTTCCTCTCTCGCAAACGCACACACATAAACACACACACTCCTGGCTGCTCTGTAAAATATAAAGTCCCTTTCCAAAGTATGTAACATCCTGCAGGTGATGTGATAAAGTACAGAACAAACTCTCTGCTGAGCTCATCCCTCAGGTCACTGCAGCCCCCGAGAGACGTTTTCAAATGTGTGTCAGCTCTCACATCTGAATGGCTCCTGAGGACTTCTGTGTAGTTCAACTGATGCAGGAGGAGGCGAGGCATTAAGGAGCGCTGCTGGCTCACTGCAAAAAAAAAAAAACATCAGACTCCATTTCCTACTTGGCCTTGAATCATGGGTAGAAAATGGCAAAAGAAGGAAAGAAAAAACAAAGTTTAGAGAGTGAGCACGGTCCAACCAACCTGATCTCATATATCTGAGTACAAATAAAATGACTTTACACTTTCAAAATCTGTTTCTTGCGTACGCCAAAGTCCAACTTTGCATGCAGGTGATCCTGCCTGTTAGCTTTTATGGAGAGCAGATCCACAGTCAGGTGACCTTCATCACATTAACGTGCGACGGTTGCATTCTGTTCGGTTTAGGCAACAAAACTAGTTGATTAGCTTTAGGAAAAGATGATGTTACATATGTGACACAAACTCAATATGTTAGCTTCTTCAAACTGAAAATATTGGACTTTTTTGATTTAATTTAACATTCTGAAGCAAATGCTGATTGCACAGTGGAAGGGCTGCAGAAAAATGGCACCATTCATGGAGAGAGTGAGTGCCATTCATTTGTTCACCAGGCAGGATTTTACACAGAAAAATGAAGGTCAAATTATAACCCAAAAGAAGCGTGTCTACCATTGTGCAACCAAAACAGGAAGTAGCGTTATTGTCCCCGCGGTTGCTGTTCCCATACAACTGGAAGAACTGCTGAAACTGTACACTGCGAAAGAAAGAGTAGGCCGCTGATGGGGGACGTAAAGAAGGTCGATAGAAACCGAGGTGAACAGACGGGCATTCCCTCGACGGAGAGCGCTGGCGTTGTGTCAAAGTCTGTTCCCTCGCTGATATGTGTTGCCCCTTATCACCAGAGCCTGAGACGGCGTTGTTTCTATTAGATCAGTTAGCACCTAGATCAGGGTTTCTGGGTTATGCATATTGTCCCGATTCTTTTCTGTGTAAAGTAACCAGCTTTCTAGCAGTAGTCATGTTGCTAATGCTGTCTTTGCGACAGCGGCGCCGACAGTAACGCCACAGTGAAACGCCGGGAGTGAGGGAAAGTCGAAAAGCTGTCCGGTTTCACACGGAGCACAAACACCAGTCCGCTGGGTGTTGTCATATTGACCTACCCATCAACCCAAACCGCCTCCCTTCTTGGACTCGCTCTTTAACCCTAACCCTGTCCCTTAGAGAGTGTGTGCACGCCACTATCCTATCTTTGTCTGCCTCACGACGCCGATTGACCTCGGCGTGATTTTTTCCCTGATCAACAGAAAAATCGATCAGGATTCTTAACTGCGTGCATCTGCCGCTCACTGAGGAGGATGAGGCGCAACAGAGGCACACACAACACGCTGTGCAGTGCCCAAAACAGGTTATGATAAACTAAATTTGTCATGATCTGTCGGATTGAAGGACAATTGTGGCTGGGAGAAGGCAACGAAAAATGGGAGTCTCCCTGCAAACTTGAGGGGGGTTGACAAGTGAGCCAACCTCAGTCAGCTCTGAGGTGATTAAAACAGCATGAAGACAAGATCACAAAAGGCTTCTGTAAATTGTGGAAACACCCAGTTTCTGCCACTTCAAATGCTCTTTGTACAAATGAACAAACAGCTCCATGAAGCCACCCCCGTAGATCAAAGTGTGCGGGATACTTAACTGAAGAGTTTGATTGTTCAGTCGGTCTTTGTTAGAAAGAGAAAAAGAAAAAGCAGTCTCATTAGGCAGTATTTAGAGCCTCCATTATGCATTCATTCATTAAGTAGCTGTGTTTAAAGCCTTAATGAACGGTTAGATAGATCCTTCCAATAATAGGCATTTTACTCATTTGCACTCGTGGCCACCTAATTACAGCAAGCAAACAAAAACAACAAAAAGAAAAAAACAGCTTCAGCTCTAGAATGTGCTGCTCAACCTGAGCATCAAGCCTTACCTCACGTTCAACTCCGCCGAGGTTTGTGAGCCGTCAAGTCTTCATGCCTCTGTGATCTATGAGGCCCGGTCCAGGCTTCCCCCCCCCCTGCTCCAACTCACATAAACAGCTGATGGAAATCAAGCTGTTCACCGGCCGGTTTCCCAATTAAGCCCCGGTGTTTACAGCGCCATCACAGAGAGACTCTAACTGGGAGATCTGGGTTGCACCTCCCTCTTATTCAGATGCCTGCCAGGGCCTGTTAACTTTCTGGGTTCAGTGAGATGTAAAGAGACTCCACGAGAGCACGGGAGACTGGGGACGGGCTCACAACGCCGCTTTTCATCAGCTTCACCCCCGTCACCAGCTCCGTGCTCAATCCTGCAGAGAGACGGTGGAGGCGTTATCGGATGGATGGGGGCGAGGAGAGGATGAGGGGGAAGAACCGATGCCTCCTGTTCCCTTGACCATGTAATATTCAACATTTATGCTGCTCAGCTCTGTTTAGCAGCACAGAAATCCTATTTTCTGACATATGTGCGCCATTTGGATCTTTTCATTACTATGTAAGTGGAGGGTGAACTAGTTTTGGATGCACCTTTGTCATAAAAAAAAAAAGCACACTGTAGACTAGAGGATTGCTGTGTGCCTGATTTGCTCCTGAAAATGCTGCAATTAAGGAATATTCTGTGTGTAGATTTTGCAGCAGTTCACATCGGAGCCCTTGAGCACTTTTGCTGAGGCGAATTTCATAGAAAAAACTCCGTAAGCCCTGACAGACTTAACTCAAATGCACCAAGAAATCCACGAAGCACTGAAAAGGAGACACTGGGATTTAGCAGAGTTACAGAGCGGAGTTACCGGAGTCAACAAATCATCTTATGTCCGGGACACTGACAGGGTGGACATCCTGGTGCAGTAGCTGCTCTGGAGTCCTGCTCTGTACCCACAGAGATGCACCGTGATGTAATGTGAGATGTAAATCGTAGAGAGACTAATGGTCTCAAATAGAACAGGTACACCTTAATGAAGTGTTTCATGCTAGTGGAGGTAAAAGTGTGCACATCTTAGTTGCGAATAAGGAAAACTGCCTGAGAAAAACCGAAGTTGGGGTTAAAATGTTTGAACTTCTAATTTGTTTGTGTGCTTGTGTGTGGTGTGTGTCATTTTAATGAGGTCATTTTTTTGGTTGACTTATTTTGCTAATTGGTTACCTTTACTGTTATATTTGAGTAACAGTAGGGTATTTGTTCTGTTTTTAAAAGGGATCTAAGTTGTATTCCTTTACATGCCTTATCTTTCAGTTCATTTCAAAGTGTAAGAGAAAAGTAAAAACATTTGTAAATCCTCTTGGCGCAGTAAACTATTAATTAAAGGCGCTCTGTTGAACTCAAGCCGGTCGTTAGTGTATGTTAACGGGCTCCATTTCTGAACTTTGGACTTTGAATCCATCCCGAGTCCTTCACAAAGAAACCCACAGTCCAGCAGCGTCAAACAACTTAAACAAGTCGTCCACAGGCTTGTGTAGGCGACCGAGAGAGACGGTAGAGAAATTGTCACACAGAGCCTCTTTAATGAAGCTCAGCTTAAGTTCAATCAGGAGGACTCACTTCACACTCACAATTCCCTCTCTCTCTCTCTCTCTCTCTCTCTCTCTCTAACTCTCTCGCCCCACTTCATAATCAGCTGACTGTGGGTTGCTTACACTTTGGGTTTAACCGGACAGATTTCGCCACAGTTAAATCAAACACGTCATTGTCATATTACTTTAAATCTGCTCTGCTGTTGTCAACTCTCACTTCAGTCACAAAATTGGTGCAACCCTCCTCCACCCCTTCCACCTCCAGTTCACCGGTTCACCAGTTCCTGTACCACCAGGTTGCGAAACCAACGAAACCAAGTTGCACTGATAATTAAATAACTACATGAGTGCTTCTGTCACTATCCAAAATAATAACGTGGAATTATCCCACCACAAATGTATTATAATATACCACAGTGTATCATGGAAATGGACTAGATTGAATAAATGAATGAGCTACTGGAGATATAAATGTAATAAATGGAAATGAGAAGCGGAACTGTATCTTTTTGTGGTAAAACAAACTGTCGTTCAGGTCACATCAACTTCTCTTAATTTGTTCCAAGATGAGATAAGTGAGATAAGTCGTTGTCAGGTTCATCTGACGGTGGTCTGTGGTTTCTTGTTTCCTCCGGCAGCTGTACTGTTGCAACAGCAAGTTTTCATGTTCAGTCACCACAGAAATGCAAAAAAAAAAAAAAAACATAAACACTTTGAACAGAAAATAATCTACTTTCTCTCTACTGTTGTCATTTACACAATGTCAGCTGCTGCCCTGGGTGACAAACAACAAACAAGTTTAACTGTGTTTTTTGGTAGTCCGCAGTGGTTCAAAAGTTTGAGGAGCGTGAACAACGTCCTCATGACCGACGGAGCCGTTCGTCAAAGTGTGGACGTCGCTTTCATGACGCAGCAGTTCATGTGAAGTGTTTTGTTTTGATAAAGCTTATCTCTCTGACCTTTACCACACTGTTAATCCTGCGCCGCTCATTTGTTTGTGTCTGACTCTAATATATTCACTAACTTCACGCAGCCTCATTATTTACCAAGAATGTTTCTGCTGACCAGACATTTGAATGGATAATTAATGGATAATTAGAACGTGCAGTAATTAAACAATGAATCTTAAAACCGCTGAATTGAGGCTTTTGCGAGGATCTGTAATTTCGATAAAATCGGTAGCTGCGTACGTGTGTGTGGTTTGTATTTGTTCTGCATGAGATGCTCAAAGAAAAGCTTCTCACACCAGCAATGTGCAGCGTTCTTAACATTTGATGAATAAGCCTGAATTTGTGGTCAGTTTTGCAGTTAAGAGCAGAAAATTGAGGGTGTGTTCCAACCCTGAAATGAATAAAGGGTTCTAGAAATCAATATGCAACACAGAATGTAGTGCCTGCAGTGGACACGCTCGTTGAACAGTGAGGAGGGTCACAATGTCAGATATGACGAGACATATTAATGTAAATATATGTCCATGATATAAGCTAGCAGTTAGCTCGCGTGACACACACAAACAGTTCACTCTTCTCCACTCATTTTCAGTATTTTTGTTAATGTTAATTCATTATGCGTATATCAGCTGCTAACTGCTCTTAACTGTAGCCTCCTTTAGCTAGTTAGCTCAGTTAGCAGTGCAGCCAGTGGTTTGGACTCGGAGTTCGAGGACCAGGGGAGTTTTAGTCTTCACACCGCTAACACTTGAGCTTTGGACCCGGGAAGCGCCGGAGCTAGCTGGTTAGCATGCTAACTGCAGTAGGTATCTCTGCAGCACAGTGGATCATAATGTCAATACTGCTGCTTATAAACATTCTGATAATAATTTTAATTAGGATTGTTTTGAGCTAAAATTCTTACATATTGCCCCTTGAACAGTAAATAAGCTTTAATCTCCAAAAATGGTGAACTACTCCTTTAAACTGAAGGCAGTCGATTCATTTTATTTTTATGAATTAAAATTCAGCTTTTTATGTTTTTTATGAATTCTCTTCAACCGCCCTTCTGAAGAGGATTCAAGAATTGTTTTTTTAATGTCGAATGAATGTTTAGCTGACATGTTGTACTGCAGGTCCTCCGGTGTGTATCACGTCCACGCAGGTCTGCCATGTCTCTGCGTGTGAGCAAATTAGAGGTTTTGGAGCCAAAGACTCACTGGCAGACCTTCAGAACGGCACCTTTCACTGTTCACTTCTAACTGCTGCTGGCCTCACTTCGGCTTTTTAATGGCCTCCAATTAGAGGTGAAGACACTTTGAAAAGTTTATGACATGGAGTCGGTCTGCGCTCGGTACTTCATTATTTCCTAAAAAGGGGGAGTAGTTACAGCGACCGCAGCTCCACATTTCATACGAAACCTCGACTCCAGAAATGGGCAAATTGAACGAAGGGTTTGTTCAAACAAAGATGTTGCACGTGGATATGAACAGTTCACCGCAACGCGACAAGAAAGAGAAAATACAGCGGATCAGACTATTTGTTTTATTAATATGTAGAAAATGTATTAAAAAAGGAACTATATAGTACATGTTTAAGTCAAACTAGAGCTAAATTTGACAGTAATATCCAAGGTTATCCAACAATAAATCCTTAGTTTCAGCATATATGAGCTTTTCAAACAGTCAAGATCACATTTTTGTCAACATTTACATTTTTCATGGCAAGATTTCAAATCAATGTAGTTACAGTATCTGGCTTATATAACAAATCACCACCAGACACGGTGGTTTTATCAGTTAATTCACTTGTAAAAAGAAAAAACAATGAAATATAGCATTTTTTCTGCATCTTTGATAGCAAAGAGGACCCTTCTGTTATTATTTAACGGTCAATTTTTACAGAATAATTGGCAAATAAATAGAGAAATAAATAAAGACAAGCCCAGTAGGAGTGTATTCCAGTGACTGAGACTGAGCTTTTAGTTTAAATAATGAGGGAGACGCTTTTTTTCAAACCTGATGTTATGCAGCACGACCAAGAGTCGACATTTCACATGATGAGAAACATACAGCGCAAAGCAAAGTGCCGATTTAACATCTCCAAAGATTAAAAGAGAAAAGTACTTCATCAGTCGTCTCGCAACGAGGAAAACAAACCAGTTCATCTTATTTGATGCTGGTTGGAACGACATCAAATTATCCAGAATATGAAGAAAGCAACGCGACGGCTTTTGTTGTGTCGTTTCATCAGAAGAGGGCTGCATTTGCTCGAATTCAGAAACACTTGTCATCCTGAAAGCTCTCAAAGAAAGAGTAATATTACTAAGCCTTTAGTTACACAGTTGAATTCAATGTCGTGTTTGTCTGAAGCAATAGATTCACTCGCGAATGCAGAAAGGAAAATATTACGATTATCCTGAAATTAAAAGGGCAGGACAGAGGTTTTTTATTTTTCTTATTGATTGACAGAAAAAGCTTGAATAAATGCAGGATGGTTGAAAAAAAGAAAATATGCAAAATAAGCTTAAATATATACCAGCTTTCGCCTTCAAAGTTCTAAGAGCACCTCGTAGTTTTGCCATGAGAGAAATAA
>OMLP01004502.1:14348-26219 GCA_900302685.1 Spondyliosoma cantharus | reverse complement strand
GGTGCGGTGTGTGTGTGTGTGTGGGTGTGTGTGTGTGTGTGTGTGTGTGTGTGTGTGTGTGTGTGTGTGTGTGTGTGTGTGTGTGTGTGTGTGTGTGTGTGTGTGTGTGATTTGCTCTGCCTGTTTGATAATGCTAACCAGGGAGGATGGACTCTATACAATGTGGAAGAATAAACAGGCACAATAACTCAATAACAAGTGGAGGCCTCATTCAGTGAAATCACTGCGTGATGAATGACTTTGGTTCTGCTGTGTTGAGACCATACAATAGACGCCTTGTTCCTGTGATCACTGGAGCCTAACAACTCCTTTGTGCTGTGATTATGTCCTGCATATCATTATGATTGAGTGAGGGGAGGACGGTTTGTTATATTTATGTATATGTTTATGTCTTTTAGAGATGCCATAAAGCACAGAAATAATGCAATACATTGACAGTCACAGCCTGCTAAAAGACTAGATGTAACGACTGAATGACAAAACAACGAATGAAATGAGCAGCATCAGAACAATATTTGAGAAATATAAACAGGTAAAATGAATACAAGCTCCTGAGGTTCATCATTTTAAAGGAGACCTATTTAGCTTTTTCATTTTACAGGTTCCTTTGCATTCATACATTTAAAAGGTCAACATCTGCACCGAGAGAAGCTCCTCTCTTCAACAGAAAATGCTGCGCCTGAAAGTAGCCTTTAATTCTGTGACTTTCTGACATCACACCCTACTTCACCAAGTCATACATTTGCATAATTTATGCCTGGCACTTAGCACAGCTGCCCAGTACCTGTTAGCTGTGCTGGCTAAGGTGTGTGTGTGAGTTGACTAATCAGATTCACCAGGTGGCCAGAAACATGACTCTGAACGAATGCTTATGTCGCTGCTGGTGAGCTGCTGGTGAGTGTGAATATAACTTAGAATCAGTTCTAGTGGCAATAGCATTGTTAAAAGCAACGGCTGTTCAATTTTAGAGGGTGATAATATGTCAATGTTATATTTTCTCCTTGTTGTGCTTCCCCCAAGTGGACAAATTAATCAACTAATGCAGATTTGTGTTATTATTGTTATACTAATAAATGCTGATTTTCCCATCTGTCAGAGTAGCAGCCCTCCTCTTGTTTTCTCCTTTCTCATCTTCAGCACCTCACAGCATTAGCCAGCTTCAGGCTGCTGCCCCCTGTGGAGGGTGGAGTTAAATACAGCCTCACTCCGCGAGGCTCATGTCTTCTGAAATAACCCATTAATCATGATGCCATAGTGGGGGTGAGTGAGTGAGTAGGAAGGATGCTGGTAAGACAGAGAGAGGCCAGGCCCAAGAGCGACTCTGTCTGTCAGCTACAGCCTTGCATAATGAGGGCTAATGGATTGGGGAGCCTGGACATACCTGTCCAGTCTACTCACATTAGGATGAATAAAGAGCTGCGAGGCTGTTCTTTTCTGTCCTGTGTGTGTGTGCAAGGAGAGTGTGTAGAGAATGATGGGATCTTGGAAGTTATTCCATCATGTTCCTGACCTCCTTTCAATGTTTCAGTGTTTCTGTGGTTGTCAACAGTGTGTTTCTATCTCCCCCAGGCTGTGAGCCCTGTGCAGGGTGGTGATGAGCAGTCAGGGCAGCAGCAGCAGGGGAAGTGGCCAGCATGCTGACACTCGTCCCCCTCGCCAGGCCGCCGGACCCAAGCTGCAGGTGCAGCGCTCCCTCTCTCGCGACACCATCACCATCCACTTCTCTGCTCTGGGAAAGGAGGAAGACGACGAGGAAGAGGAGCTCTACGGGGTTGTATCTGCTGGGGATAAATCTGGGCTTGATGATGCAGAGGGACTGCAAGGTCTGGAAACTTCGGGGGCTGATGACCAGTCAGTGGCCACGGGCTTGGAGGCAAAAGAAGAGCTGCTGTTTGAATCTGCTAATGTGGAGACCTCCTTAGGAGCTGCTCTGCTCCCTGTTTCCTCCACTGATCTGTCTGTGGAGCTCTCCTGCCCTCAACCACACACACCCTCTCCAGCCATGACTATTATTCCTGCTTCCACCCACCTGAGCGCCAACCCTCCTGCAAGCTCCTCCTGGCCCTTAGACCGACCATCAGCCACATCCCCATCCACGAGCTCCAGCACCTCTTCCCCTTGCAAGTCCACAACGCTGTCCTCCTCCAAACCGTTCCTGAGCCTGGTCAGGTCCTTGTCCAATGACATCGAGTCTCGAGAGACCACTTCTGCGCCAACCTCTGTTGCGCCATCGCACGCACGCCACCGTCACTTAATGAAATCTTTTGTTAAGTCTCTTTCTACTGACACTTCAAAGGCCGAACATCAGGAGGGGCCTCTTCATCACTACCTTCATCATCCCCCTCAGCAGCAAGTACAGTCCTCCCAGCGGCCACCTCGCAACATGCAGCTCTTCAAACAGTTCTCCCAGCCTCGCTTGACCTCCTGCCCCGTCACAGTCACTCACGCGGGTGGAGACTCCAAAACAGCCCCCTCGTCCCCCATTATGTCCCCAGATGGTAGGTCTTTCTTCAAGGTCCAAGAGGTGGAGGCGAGGATAGAAGATACAAAGCGCCGCTTGTCGGAGGTGATGTCAGACCCCCTACAGCTTTTTAGTAAGATCATGGGGGATGAGTCTAGCGTGGGAGCTGCTGGAACTGTGGCTCATCGTGCCAAATTGCTGTCCTCCAGTGCGTCAGAGCTCAGTGGAGTGACAGCAGTAAACGGACACGCAGAAGGTAACAACTACAGCATCAAGGAGGAGGAAGGTGCAGAAGGGGAAGAAGAGGAAGAAACCCCAACGGGAAAGGGCCCTGACACTGTTTTTTTCTCCTTTCCTTCACTGGCACAAGCTTCAGCCCTCGGACAGGCCTCCTCATCCACTTTCCCCAAGTCTCCTTCTCTCACTCTGGGTCGTTGCTCTATGTCAGCCCTGGTGGCTCGGCAGGAAGACGAGGACTTCTGTGAACTGTACAATGAAGACTTTGATATATGTACCGATACAGAAACACCAGATGGGGACCATCCGAGGTCTGGGCTGCACCGTACTGGTAGCACTGGGCTGTGTAGTGAACTTGACACAGAGGAGGAGGAGAAAATGGAGGAGGAGTTTGAGACTGTGCCTGTGACTGGCCTCATCTTCCTGACACAGTTGGTGTACTGGTATTTAGTCCTTCCAGTGCCACCATATGTATGTGCGGTGGTGCACGGGATTGTTGGCGGTTTCATGTTGGCCTTGCTGGTCCTTTGGCTGTCCTCTCCTCGGCGCTCCCCATCAGGGACGAGTAGAGGGAGGCGTAGGATGGATCCCTGGAACATTGCCCAGTTGGATATCAAAGAACCAGGAATCTTCAAGGTGAGACAAAGTGTGCCGTGGGTGTCCCAGACTCCATGTAGACTTTTGATCTAGGTCTCAAGACTTTGTCTTTTTAAGCAGCTGTCGTAGCCAGAGGTCTCAAAGTTTCGAACATTTCATTAGTTTTTAAGTGTATTTCATTTTTTACATCTTTGTCTCCAGTTTAGTTTCGTCGGAGGTTTTCTTGTTTGTTTTACTTAAATACTATGCATTTAACTAATATGGTTTTTTTTTTTCACACCAAGTTTTAGTTTTTAGTTTGGTTGGAGTTTAATACATCTAAGATGCACACTTTGCGCAGATTAAAACTTTCTTGACAGTTTAAGGAAAGACACTGATTTGAATGCCGGTGTGTAAAAAAGAGCTTGTTGTATCCATAGAGTCGATATAATCTATATTAGATATATTCAACTGTAGAAGTTTTACACATGTAGTTGATAAGAACTTGATAAAAGGTGAGTGCAGTGCATTTGTCTCACTGTGCCTTGGAGAAACTGCCCTAAGTGAGGATTCTACAGTACATAAAATGCCAATTCTTTTGTTTACTACCAAGCACTGGCTAAATTGTAGGAGGTAGGACTGATGTCCCCAACAGCTTTTGTTTTGTATCTTTCGACAACGTGTTCCTTGCTCTCACATTTTAACATCCTCTATCCTCTCTATCCGCACTAGCCAAGCGCTGAAATCTCCCCTGCTGTTTCAATTGAATTGGCTTTGCTCTCAGAGCCTCCTTTGGGGACTGATAAGGTGGGAGTTTGGATGAGAGTTAAACTCGGTGCAGCCTCATGGGGACAAGCTGTAAGAATTGGGGTTATATTAGACTACAGTTTAGCTTTGAATCAGAGACATTCAGATGAGAGCTTGACCGCATTTGCCCCACTGTTCTCAGCTAACCTCTCCTCAGTGATGTTGAAGCTCTCCCAGAAGAGAAATGTTGAGTAGTTTGAGGGGGTTACGTAAGGATGTGTACTGTGTGTATGTGTGTGTGCCTTAGTGGGTATCAAGCTGTTGCACAGGAGAGCCTCATGACTAGAGGGCACAGCTGTTCCAGAAGAGGAGAACATGATACACACAGATGAACGATAGACCCTGGAGCACACAAGTACAGGGCAGCAACAGTGGGGACAAACTTTCTTCTCTCTCTTCATCTTTCATTTCCTCTGGCGATCAACAAAGACTGTTTCAGATGTGCCACTTTATCTTTTGTTGTGTTTTGTTGATACATACCGGGTGTGTGATCTGATTATGATTCTAGAAAATACTGGAAGGAGGGATATTTACAGTTGGCAGATGGAATTGTTGTATCCTGACACTTTTTTTCATGTTGTAACAGTTAGTTAAGTGGACTTGTTGCTGTTCTTAGAGGTGTTTCGCTGCACTTTGCGGAGGCTTCATCCGTTCTGTTTACGAGAAAGGCCCAACAATGATATGAGATTATCACAGATATACAAGCTTTTCCTGCAAATATGTTGGCTAACAAGAAACGGTTAACAAGAAATTGCAGCACAAAGAATGCCGAAGATATGGCTGTGCTTTATGTTTTGTCTGTGATAAAAGGGAAAAAAAAGAATAACATGGATGTATATTCTTATTAGACTTTCAAAAATGTTTTGAATATTGGTTTTAGCTTCATATCCCTTATTATTATTGTTGGGGCTCTACTCTTGTGGGGAGATCAACATTAAAGGTGCAAGATGTAAGAAATTTGGTTGCGCAAAAGATTGGAAACCATCAGAATGTGGAGGAATAACAGTTTAGATTCTATATATTTTCAATATATTGATGTTCAATCAGCTTTTCAACCCAAGCCAAGTCATGTTTTCACCGATGTCCGCTTGTCTGTTGGTTGGTTTGTCAGCAGGATTACACAAAAAACTACTGAGTGAATTTTCTACAAAAGTTGGATGGAGGATGGGTCTCGGCCCAAGATGGACACCATTAACTTTGTGGTCTAATTCATTGTGGGATTGGGTGTTTTTTGACATTTTTTTAAATTTAGGTCGCTGGTATCTATGAGTGAGTAGATCCAAATAAAAATCTGGACCTAGCAGATTTAAATATATTTCATTTGATATTGGACTACATGGGACTGTTGGGCCTTAGTGAAGGTATGCATTCTACTGAGAGCCATTCTGGTTATAGTCATATCGAATCGAAGTTTGAAATTCTGGTATTAAGACAGCACTATTACCTTCTGTAGTCCTTCAGACAACATTTGACAGATAAAAGCATGGTAACTGGGTTAACATGCAACAAAAATCACAACAAAACAATAAATCTTTGAACAGTAACAGCAACTAGTGAGTATTCCTCTGAGTTTGACTGGGAGTCTTATGTGTAATGTGCTGTGAGAATACATTTTGAGTCACTGTCATTTATAACTCCACCCCCCTCTGTCTCTCAGGGCTGGATGAATGAGATACACAGCTATGACCCGGAGATGTACCACGCCACCCTGACCCACTCTGTTTACGTCCGTCTGGAGGGCTCCGTCCTGCGTCTGTCCAAGCCCAACCGCAACATCTCCCGCCGTGCCACACACAACGAACCCAAACCCGATGTCACCTACATCAGCCAGAAGATCTATGACCTGACTGACAGCAAGGTGTGGTGGTCGTGGGTGTGCGAGGGCAATGAGCGATGCTGGAATGCTTTGTCATGTGTGTGAGAGAAGGACACAATGAAGAGGGGGCATTAATGTGTCAAGTGTGTGTGTGTGTGTGTGTCACCGCTGGCTCTCCAGTGTATTTGTGTGCTTAACAGATAGTGACATCGAGCACACGTCCCCTCATATTTGTCTTTGCCTGAGTGCATGCTTGCTAATAGGTCATGTTCAGTGACAAAGCCACTCAGAGTCACATATTGTGTGTAAACATGGGGTGAATATCACAGGTCACTGACCCTGCACACACAACTGTGTGCTGACTCGATGGTTTTTGTGAGTCTGAAGGCTGACAGTAAGAGGACATTTCTCGTGTCAGTGTATCATGGAGCGAAGAGGTCATCACATTCGTCCTCACCATGCAACTGCAGCGCTCTCCTTCTGGAGCTGAATGGCCATTGGTCATTTCACTATCATTATTGTGGATGTTTAGGCTATTTTGAATGTTATCTGTGTTTTTAGCCGCCCGATTACACATAATAGTGTCCTCAAACATGTATTCATAGTCGAGTTTGGATTGTTTGACACAACAACCACGTGGTGCTCTTATTTTTGTGGCCAATCCTGTCTTGTAATACCGTTTTGTAACGTTAGCTAGCTACAGTCGAGAATAGCTAGCAAAGAGCAGTAGTCGACTGTTACAGTGATATGCTGCCCCCTTTACTTTTGGAGCTACCATTGAATTCTGGCAGTATTTTACGGATTACACCATTGATTTAGTCTTTAACGAGTGAGTTATATTAAAAATAATTCCCAGTACAGTTTCACAAACGGGGGAAATTAGCTATAGGGATCAGAACAGTTTTTTATGTCAGAGTTTAAAGATGTTTATTTCTGCTTAAAATTTGGAAATGTACCCACTTTTGGAGCCGGCCTATAGTGGCCATTGAAGGAACTGCAGTTTTGGCTCAATTTTTCATGTTTTTTTTAAGGTTGCTGCTTGGTTAGGCTAGATTAAGAATGTATGCTTGAATGAATATATAGAAAAAAACACACAACATACAGTGCAACACTGATTACAACTTCTACTACTTTGCTAGCTGCTTTGTTAGCTGCTTTCATCATCAACAAAACAAAAGACATGTTCTGACATTACGGGTCAAAGGCAAATTGAGCTTTGGGTTAGATAAATATAAATACATAATAGATGAGTCACTTGCAGTTGTAGTCCTTCCTGTATTGCCTTTTTTTAAAAATATATTTTCAAAACATTTTTATGCCCTGAGTTGCTGTCTCACACCCCCGGAGCAAGTCTGCCACATACGATGTATTTATAGCTTCGACGTGCACTCCACATTTTTCTTTTTTGTCCTCATTTCAATGTGGCCATTTTTCTGCCCCCAAAACAACAACAGTGTGATAACATCATCACTTTCATATTTTTGAGTATCTGATCATGCTCTCTATTTGCCCCTATAGATCCAGCTGGTGCCCCAAAGCTTGGCTCGTAAGAGAGTTTGGAACAAGAAGTACCCTATCTGCATTGAGCTCGCCAAACAGGAGGACTTCATGTCCAAAGCCCAGGGAGAGAAGCCGGAAAGCGCGGAGGACAAATTAACTGGGCTGGTGGAGAAGCTGGAACGGACGGACAAATGCGAAAAAGTTGAAGCATCGGGATCGGCAGAGGAACCCAAAAGACCGACCTCTGGAGGCGGGGACCTCACAATCTACCTGTTTGGGAGGACGGGTCGGGAAAAGGAAGAGTGGTTCCGGAGATTTCTTCTGGCATCCCGGGTGAAGTCGGAGGGGAGAGTTGGCAGTCTGTCTGGCATTTGCAAGAGTGGTGAGTTTAAGACTGGGCCATGTACAGTAGGTTTATCTGTCTCTGTCACAGTTCCCACACACAAAGCGTAGAGACACACACCACGTCCCGCAGTCAGAATTGCCATTCTCTTGAGTATGTAACTGCACAGCCATCAGATCTGTGCATAAGCCCCAGCTTAGGGACTGCCAATCCCCTCAACTGAGCGAACAGATGAGTGTGAATGGGTCAGCAGGATTACATGCACAGAGAAGCAGCATATTATAGTATTGGTCTCCACTGTGGGATATAAGCCTGCAAGGATAAGGCTCGATTCAAAGGGAAACGCTGGCACTGTGCATGTCCGGTGATAAAGGCGGTGGAGGGTGAACAGGATTACTGGAAAGATGATTTAAATACCAAGCTGTTTTCTTGGATATACATGGCAATTATGTTGAAAATGAGTATGTCAGTGCTATTATGAGTCAGAGAGATGATGCAGTGTGTCACTGGTGTAAAGCATGCTGATTCAGAGTTGTGAGAAATCCAATAAAAAGTCTTGATGATACATTATGTATGTGAATTATGATGCCTCTATTGGAATTACAGCAAGATGTTAATGATGCATAATCGTGTCACATTGAACTCCCCTCCCTGCATTTCCCCTCCACCCTCCATGTTTAGCCTTCCTGCCCTCCCACAGCCGCAGTAGCAGCACCCAATCTGGCGGAGGCCTGGAGGCGGACAGCAGGAGCAGCAGCCGAGGGAGCCTGGAGGAGCTGTCTCAGCCTCGCCACAGAGAGCCCTCTTCTGCCCTCGCCTGTGGCTCAACTGGGGGGATGAGGCAGAAGATGCTGCTGGACTATAATGTCTACATGGCTAAATACGTCAACCCCCAGGCACCACAGAGAAGCCCGACTGCCACTGACAGCCCTGGTCAAAGTCCCGAGGGGAGCCCCAAAACTACCAAAAAGGTAGAAAAGAGAGGGACGCAAGAAAGGCAAACTGGGGGATAGACTAATTAATTGCAAATTTGTTCAGGAAACATCTGAAGCACAATATCAACTAAATCAGTTCCTGAATTTTGACTTAAAGGTACCGTTTAGAGGTTTTGACCACTAGTAGAGCTATAGAGTGATGATTTCTGAGTGGGTCCCCATTTTTGCGTCAAGCGTGTCATGCTTGACGCTGCCAACCATGTAATAACAACATCACATGATGCACAGGGGCCCAAAAAGACTGTAAGAAATGTCGGAAATTACTTTCTTTACAATCTTAGTTCGATCCAGAATAACATTTGGAAAAGCAAAATGTGCCCAACAGTAAGCTTGTGCCCTAACAGTTTAATCCGGTCGTGTGAAATAGACTGTTATCATACTTGAATTGAACCTGTTAACTTAATTTTATGTGAGAAAGATTAACGCTACAGTACATGCCTGTCTATGTGCCCTCCAGATACGCAGGAGTTCAGAGGAGGCTGTGGAGCCTGAGGCCTGGGTTAATGCCTTTCTTGGAAGGATATTCTGGGACTTCCTGGGAGAGAAGTACTGGGCCAACGTCGTCTCCAAAAAGATCCAAATGAAGCTCAGTAAGATCAGGGTGGGTCCTCGCACTATCTTACACAAATCTACCGTGTCACGAGTGTTATCAGTTCAAGAGATAATTCTGATTCTCTGTTTTTTTTTTCTCGGTCTTCAGCTGCCGTATGTTATGAATGAGCTGACCCTGACAGAGCTCGATATGGGCTTCTCCATTCCTAAAATCCTCCACGCCTCCACACCATCTGTGGACCACCAAGGTAGGTGTGTTCTGGATGGTCTGCTACAATAGATTTATTATGTTCCTGCCACCAGTCGTCTTTCCCCTCCTCTGCTATCCTTCATTATAACCCAGGCTGTTCCCCCTCTTGCGTTTCGAGTAGAGAGACTTTACTTTTCAGCTTGATCCATCCATCTCCTACCGTCCCTCCATCTCCCCCAGGCTTTGCCCTTCTTCTCTCTGGATAAAGACATTTTCCCCTCTCCCTCTCTCCTCCGGAGTCCAGCCCCTCTGTGCGCCTCGCTCTATTAGGCCACAGTAATTAAACTTCATGTCTCTCGTCCCCCCACATCCATTACTGAAACACTGACTCACCCTGCCTGCCGCCTGCCTTGAGCCCCTGCGAAGAGACTGGCCTGCCACACAGAGACAATACAGACACGACGGGTATATTAAATCCTACTGTGGCAGTTGGTTTGGTGAGCTAATGTGGAAAGAGAAGCTTAAGAAGGGGATGGAAAGGGAACAGGCCGTGGGAGGTGTGTTACAATCATTAGTGGTGCTTTTAAGCAGGGTAAGGGAGGAGTGGTTTCCGTCCTTATTTTAGAAATATTCAGGGTTTTTTTTCCAAAGACGCTCTCGTCCAATTTTGATCTCACGTCTAAAGATATAAGAGCATTGACAATGTGGCATCTTTTTCCGCTCGGCTGAACGAGCCAGCCATGAGTCATTCTCCTGTCAGCCACATTTCCACGGCTGAGTCTGCAATGCTCGTTAATGTGCTCCGTCTGAGCCCATACACCCACAGAAAATATACTCACCGAACATCATCGGTTGATCCCGGCGCATAATCAGACCTGTTGGGAACGACGTTTCTGAAAAGTGCTGCGCTGTAAACCTGCATGAACATAACAAGAGGCGTTTGCTGCGGTAGTAACACACCTAATTTGGTATCTTGCGTGTATTTCTTTGCTCTGGCGCTGATGAGAAAGAGGAGAGGGAGAGTGCTTCCTGACTCATTAAAGCTGGGAATACATGAGTGGATTTATGATATTAAGCCTGTGCTCCAAGAACTACTAAACGCACACGGCTGTTATAATTATATATAATTTTACCACCCAGCACCTAGACGGTGGTAATGTAACCAGTTTTAGTATGACTATCCGTTATGCTCGACTATCGATATGATTGAACATAAAGTGAGATCTACAGTCACACCAGTGGCTCCGTGAGACAGTTACGCTGAGTGTACAGAAAACCAAACCATTAAATGTGATAAAGGGCAATTTGGATTGTAAAAATGAGCCAAATGACCTCAAATAAAGTCATTTTCAGACTGTTAAGGCATGACGTGTAAAGTAATGGTTGCCATATCTGTACAGTTTAAACATCATCAGTGTTTTTTATTATCGTTTTCCACTGCTACTGTCTTAGTTTAGCCTGTCGGTATGCTAGCACTTGCTAATGAGCATAACATGCAGTTCAAGTACTTTCATTGTCTCGCACACAACAATTACAGTGAAGCACACAATGACACTCTTAGAGCTCAGGCTCTAACTTTGCTCTTACAAATATGTATAAAGATGTATATATAATAGGATCTTGCTTAAAGGGTAACTCCAATTATATGCATTTAAGTGAGTTTACAAATCTTGGGGAGTACTACTGCGTATGTTTAAAAAAATAGTATAAAGCCTTTTTGAGGCTCCAGAGGAAGCTGCATGTAATCTGAAAAAACTTGCGCTGTTGCAACGTTGCATTGCGGGTAATGTAGGCACCAGGTCCACAAAAGCAAGTTCTGTAAATTAATTTCACTGCATTTCAAGAAAAAGCAACATATGAGGTGTATATTACAATAACTTAGATCCAAAGCAATATCTTGTCTCATATTATGTTGCAGTTATTATGATATATTTCCTAGTTCTATGTAGAAACACACACACACGCTTTTTTATATTGTCTCCTCAAATATGAGTCATTCACTGCAGGTTGTCTCTCCCTCCTGGTTGTCTTGTTCTAGACGGGGACAACAGGACACCGTCTAACACGTCTTGACTTAATGCCGTCATTTAGCGTCTCTTTGACATGGCTGCCTGCCACACACACACACACTCACACTCACACAATCAATGAGCATTTGTGGAGGAAGGAGTGAGGCAGAGGATTAATAAAACACCACTTATCAGTTGCAGAGGTTAGCACTCAATGAGAAAACAGCAGGGGATCGAAATCTGAATAGCTCTCCCGTCGCCTCCTGAGAAGTGTGAGGCATAAACAGGAAGTAGCCTGATGAAGTCAGCCAATAGAGCTGACCTTTTCAGTGTTTGCGAGAGGATAGGTCGTCTTCCTGGCAGGTCTGCGGGCGCGGGGGTGGGG
>OMLP01004492.1:15993-32015 GCA_900302685.1 Spondyliosoma cantharus | reverse complement strand
GAGCATCCTGAAATTGTTTTTTTATGGCTTCTTTTATGGCACTTGTGAACATTTAAAAAAAACATTCAGTGTTTACAGCTGTGTTTCAGTGGTTTCCTTTTCATGCGTGTGTATAGACCAGCATGTGCCAACTGAACGTGTCTTTATTTCATGGGCAGGAAAAGTGTCATCCTACCCCCTCTACTGGACATCCTTCTAAAAAGAAAGATTATCTATTTTTTTGCTCTGAATCACACCACATGATGACTGCCAGGAAACACGGGGAGTCGCCTAGCTCAGCTGCTGGACACTGTTTTTCAGGAGGAAATGTGACGAGGAATCAGTAGGATAGACAGGATGACAGGCGCTTTTGCACGTATGGATGCGGTATTGTTTTCCTCATATAAGTTGCCATAGACACTCCCAGCTACCAGATTACTGTTGTTTGGTCCTGTAACGTTGCTTTGGGGTTTTATTTGACGAGTGAAGGATCTGTTTAGCTGTCGGACTATGATAACGGTCAGGCCGACACACCCCTGTCCTGCCGGCTTACCCTAACACACAGACGTCGTCTCGCCTCTGCTGTTCTCTGTGCTCTGATGCTTCCTACACTGGCGGATCGGAGGCAGAACGAAACTGTCCCCCCATTCCACCTCTGTAACTTTCATACGGCATATAATGATGCGGAATAACGGCGCAATATTCCCACCTTGAAAAGCCAGTGTGAAAGGGACTAATGTTTTTAAGATTGCCAGTATTTGATAGCATTAGCCTCACTAGCTGAAATATTGTCATTTTGTAAAACTATTGTAAATTTGTACGGTGACAATGATACATTTTAGTGAAGGGTAGAATAAAATGGAAGTTTAAAGAATATGTGTGTGTATAGGGATTGGCAAACGTGAACACAGAGTATCCTATATGTTATGATATTGTGGAGTGTTTGTACATTGTCAGAATGGATGTTGTGTTTTCCAAAGGCACCAAAGGACAATGAAAATGAAGTGATGGAAAACAGACAGAAGCGCAGTGTTGTCGACAATGATTTATTTTTCAAAATAGCGTTTTCGGGGAGGATTCTGTGGAGAGCAGTCACGTTTCCCCGACTCATCCTGTTTGTCATGTTTTCAGGAAACGTTACGTTGCCACAGTACCTGTAACATATATTAGAAGTTCGTTAAGAAGTAGTAGTAAAGGGGAGTAGGTAGCAGTTATCATTCTTAGTATTTTTGTTCAATTAAGTAACAAACCGCAAAGTAGAAAAGCTGTTTCATTTCATGTCCAGAACACGTGAACTGTCGCGTGATTTTTTTAAGCAAAACGTATTAGTGTGGATGCAGCCTTACTCGACAGCAACCCAGAAATGGCATCACTAATTAGATAGCATGCTTTGTGCAAGGACATGTGACCTATTGGCATTGTTTCAGGGGAGGGGTTTCAGAATCTCACGATGAAAATGAAGCCACAATATAATACTCCAAGTTGCAACACAATCTCAACTTGTATACTGTGTCTACACTAAAGGATAAGACACTCTAACCACAGACAGATGGGCACAGCTGGCCATTCAAATTTAGTCAAACAATTTGTTTGAATAAATCGTTCACACTTTTTTTTTCACACAAAAGTCACAGCCTTACCACTAGAGCTGAAAGTCAGTCACAATAAAACTGATCATTTTGGAAAAAAATGCAAAAAGTTTATATATGTGTGAATATATGCTTTTTGTCTTAATATTCTATGATAGTAAAATGATTCCTTTCTTTGGAGTCCCAGTAAAAACAAACAATGTGAGTTGGATATTCTCCAATATGGCTGCCAGACATTTGCCCTGATGCTAAATTGCAAACGCTACTATGGTGAAAGCAAGATATGCGCTACTCTGCCTCTGAGTGGCAAGTACTCATTGCCTCATTTGGTTGGGTTGGTTAGGTATAGGCATGGGGAGTGATGATTGGTCAGGATAAGAATATCCAGGTAAGGCAATCAGAGGCAGAGCAGTGCAGGTCATCCTTTCACAGTGGTCGGATTTATGAAGTCGCTGTGCAACCTACATAATGTTTTTAACATTAGTCAGGTAATCTCTGTGTCTTTACCTGCTGGAAGCAAAGTGAAATATTGCAGAGGAGAGCCCCGAGGACTTAATGCCTGACAAGTGTAGTTTGCGTTGAAATCCTCCTCCTTCAGCTCCGAACTCATCAGCATCCTCTCTATCCACACACCTTTACGAGGAGCATCCTCTCTCCAGGAACTGGTGAGGACAGATAGGTGAGGAAAAAGATAGTTAATGCAACCAAATGTGACGATACTGTGCTTGGTTCTGGCAGAAAGCTCCAGTTGGTCATACTGTACTTGATAGTGTACAAATATTCTCCCTTCTACTGTTCATGTTGTACTGAAACGTGCTGCTTAAAGGGATAGTTCGGGTTTTTTGAAGTGGGGTCATATAAAGTAATTATACGGTATAATTATATACCGTAATTGCCGTTCAGCGCAGCCTCAGTTTGGAGAAGCAGAGAGCCTCTCCAGCCCAGACGCTCAGCTTTGTACTGCAGTGAACGGAGTCCAGATGAAAAGCAAATTTTAACCACCTAAAACAAGCCCCACCTAAAAAAAAGCAGTGCAAATTTTCTCTATACAACGTTCACTTGTACTCCAAAGAAACACTTTCTCCAAACTGAGACTGCGCTGATCGCAATTACGGTAGGGAACAGACCGACTATAGATATGTACTTTATATGACCCCACTTCAAAAAACCCGAACTATCCCTTTAAAATAAAGGAGGTCTCAGAGAAATATCATCAATCTTCAGCCCTGCAGATCTTTTTAATAAGCGCATTGTAACAAAAACAAATGGAGTTACAGTATAGTGACAAATGAGAACCGAGGATATATTCAAATACTACAGTAGAAATGCTAAGTACTTTATCTAAGTCAGCCTCAGGTGATGAAAATATTTGTGCAAACAAATATTACAATGATTTCTGTAATGTATATTTTTGAAGAAACCATAATTTATGTCTTTGAATTTTGCTCATACTAAATGTACCATTTCTCACTCATTGTACCCTAAAAGCAGCAGATCAAGCAAAACGAATAAAAGGAAAGATGAGGGTGCTGACCGCTTTTCAGACGTGTAGAATCCTTCTGAGGGATCGGTATTGAAAAGGTAGTCGTCTTGGACTATCCAAATTACTTCAGCGAGGGGCGCCCCGACACATGGCACGAACACGAGGCACCTCTTGGTGAAATTGGACCCTGAAAACATTCATAAACAGTTATTATTTTCTCTTAATCAAAAACCTGAATTTTAAGTTTCTACATATTATTCAGATTTCAATATGTAATAAATGTATGATGGCCTCAGACCATAGAGGGTGTTTAGACTGAAAATATCACTGTGTTTGTGTGAATGTATCACAGCTACAATCACCCTGCTCACTGAGCTGATGGGTGCTGCAGTTCATGTTACCAAATATTCTACCTGAAATGCGCAACTGCATTTCATCATCGTGCCAAACCAACAAAATGGTGTCACTTAAATGAATGATGTGGTTTTCAACAAAGTGCAACTGTGTTAGTTCAGAACCCTCAGTCAGTCCAAAACACCATAATTCTCAGAACATGTTACAGACGGGGACTCACCTAGCTCTGCCTTGATTATATTATTGGCTGGTTCGTGCACCTCTGGAACCTTATAGTAGTCCTCTGAAAAGACAGACAGCACAATAACAGAGGTTGAGGCTCACTTTGCAGCTCATCACTCAAATTAGACACAGTTTCTCATCAGGGGAATAATTTCCACCTCTCGTGAACCTGCTGTGAATTGACTTTTTATTGCTCACTAGTGGTTGGATGCTTAGAGAAGTAATGTTTATTTAAGTGTTACGTTGCAGACAAACAGCGAGATATCTTGCACATTAAAGTACTTATATCCACTCTAACCTCTGACCCATGCGTCAATGGTCTCAGACACGGATCCTGTGACGTTCCCTAGAGTAAAGGTCAGAGTACAAGTGTAGGAGCCGTTGTTTTGAAGTTCCACCCCGTCAATCTTCAGTTTGGTTTTATCCATGTAGGTATACGGGTCTGTCCCATCCACTATGGGGTTGCAGCCCTGCATGAGGAAAGGAAAACATGAGAGTTAGCCGAGCATCTCTGGGCGGTAACCAAATCTAATTCAGAATGACTGCATGACAATTCTGGACATAGACATAACAGCTTCCCTATGCTCAACAACAACTCTCTATTCGTCTGTAATCAACAGAAGAACTAGGAAGTTGGCATGAATAGTGATAGCCACCATGCAGAGTAGACAAAGACAGACTTCAAAATTATGTTTCCGGCAGAAATAGAACAAAAATATTGCAGGTAGATTGAAATAAAATTCACCACAATGTTTATTAAGGTAATCCAAATCTATATTGGATTACTTTCTCATTGTATATCACTGGATATTTTGAAGAATTTATCCTAATTCAAGAACCACTACAATGGCCTTTCTCTGATCTAGTATACAGTTTACTGGATAGTGTTTTGGTGCAAACCCAGTTCAAGCCAAAGTGAGATCTGGTCCAGTAAAAACAGTAACTGGAGGAAACTCAAGACAGTGATTAGATGTTCCCATTACTCACTCTGTACCACTTGAGGGAGGAAGTGATGTTGTAGCTGTCCAGTGTACTGATGTAGTCCTTCAGGGGGCAGGACAGGATGTCGGTGACGCCCTTGTTTAGCGTTTGACCAGCTTTCCTTGGCCTTCCACACTCTCCAGCAACTGGCTCATCAACCACCAGCTCAGTGGCCTGTCTGTAGCACATAGTGGGAGTTCTGTTGAAAATAAAGATAAATTACTTTTTGTTTCGTAATTGTTCACCTTCAGGCAGTTGAATCGGGTGTTTCTGAGATTACAAACAACAAATTCCTCGCAAACCTTTACTCAACAATGGCAACATATGGCAGCAAATCACCAAAGTAATCGACAACCGCTGCTCACAACACTCTCTGCTGTAGCTGTGTTTGGCTGTAGCTAGCTGCTGTTAGCCACAGCTAGCAAAAAAAAGAAGCACAGCCGCTGAGACCGACGGATGCCAGTTTGAAGAGCGGGGATACAGTATGGAGGTGATTTACTGCGGCTTGGACAAGACTATGACTCAGGGGACGAGAAGACACAGCAGGCAGGGACTGGAGAGGGCATGCAGCGGCAGAGGACTGAGAGTAAGGTGGGTGTCAGCAGCTGGCTGAACAACATGAAGAGGTGGATTCTTTTCAAAGTTTATTCTGTGGTTTTTGGATCTAATTTGACCAAACCAGAGGTGATAGCAGAAAAAGACTGTTTTGGTGAGTTTTATTTAGTTTGAATGAAGTGTATTTCACTATTAGTTAACGAGGAAATGTTTGTCTCAGTGTACAGCTGTATTAGTCTTTTTAGTTAGGAAAAGGGTGTAAAATATGTCCTTTCTTGACATTTTGTGAGTTTATTTTGTTATTTTGTTTGTACTTATTAGACTAAGTAGCAAACTTATCACTCAAGTACGTATATCTCTGAACTGAAACTACGGGAACTGCGAGCCTCCTCAGGTACAAGAGTACCTTTTCATGCTCTGTTGATATTATCAGTTTATTTTCAGATTTTTTTAACAAAAATCTGGCCATATTTTACAAATTGCTCCTTTAAAACAGCATAACAATATTTCTTAAAGCAGTATACTGTTATTTCTATACACACTCACATATGGACACATTTTTCTATTGATTCTCTCAACTTTTAAAAACTGGTGTTACCTTACCTCAGTATGGTCACATATTTCCCTCCATCATCTGGCAGTATGTTAAGAAACCACAGAGTCTCCCTGCGCACCAGGATTCGACCAGGCTGGTCGCGCATTTCTTCGCCGGTCTTTGAGTTGTACCAGGTGATGTTATAAGGGTCGCTTGTGATGTTGAAGACTTTTGGACACACCAGGGTGCTATTAAGCATAGCCACAGCCCCAGGTACAGAGAAAACCCTCGCAAACTGGATCTTGTAGTCGATACAATTCTCTGAAACACACAATCAGTAGAGAATTGATTTGTCATGTGATCCGCCTTTCAAACCTGATAGAGCTCAGAGCAAACTTGTGAATGTCAAATCCAGGATTGGAAAAAACCTGAATAAATGGGTAGAGAAACACAACAGTGGCTCTGATGCGCCTTTGTCCCCAAACTATCACTGCAAATCAATGCAAGGCTGTTGTGAGTGATCACCTCTGTCCTGCGATGAAACAGTTCTATTCTGAGGGGAGTGCTCTCATCCAGGGTTAACAGTACCCCTATCCATGTGCCCCAGCGTTCTCTACCACCACCCCTCTGGTGGCGTTTAAGAGACTTGTAGAATCAAGGCCAAGGCTCATTGAAGCAGTTCTGGTAGGACATGTTGGTCCAACACCTTACTTAGATCTGTCAACCATCTGTATATTTTTACTTCCATGGATTAGGAAATAAAGCAGTCAGTCATCAGCATGCTGTAAATCTGAACCTGTCTTGTACATCTTTGTTTCTTTTAGATCTGTCTTTCTGTCTTATGCAAGGCACTTGTTGCAGTTGTTGAAGGTACTATACAACTATGTTTGTCTTTCCCTCCCTCCTTGTTGGATGTTCTTTTCCCGTATTTGACCAGTAGCTCAGGGATTAAAAGCTGCCCAGAGGACATCAGGCCAGACTTCCAGTATTTTTCCATGCTGCTCTGTCACCGAGGTGGATTCTTCTAACACCATCGAAGCTGAAGCCAAAATTATGAAACAGTTATGGTTCCCATCGACATTAATTCCAGCTGCGCCACTCTAACCTTCTATATACGCTCCATCCTACAGTTTCCTGACTGACCAGGATTAGACCCAGCAACTTTTGTTTATGTCAGAAGCCTCTTTCATTGACTGCTGGATATTCAACTTAATAAAACTCAACCAAAGGAGATTCACGGTTCGATCTCAATAGCAGCCTGTCAGATGTCTGAAGAGCTCACATCTAACAGAACAGTTAAACAAGTTTCTGCCATCCCACCAGCCGCCAAAAGAGGGCAATACAATGCTTCAGTATGGGCAGATGTTTGAGTTAGATTTGGCAAAAATATATGAAATGTAATACTTACAATAAGCTTATATAATAATGCACTGTACTGTGTGTATGCCTGTCTGTTTTAGAGGAATAGATTAGACAGTGTGACTCAGCTCACCCTGAACAAATCCAGTACAAATCTCACACAGCCCGAGGACGAACAGAAGGCTTCCCAGTGCTGAACGCAGGTCCATGGCTGAAAAACACACATAAACATCGGTTAGAAATAAATGTGTACAACAAGCCTGGGTGAAAGTGCTCCTGGAGAAAAAGTCAAAGCACCATGAAAACATGACAAGCAGACTTCAACTTACTGGAAAATGTGTGTCCACTGACATCGAAAGTTCACCAGAGGTTTTAAAAACACAATAATCAGCAAAAAACAGTTTTCTTTCCCCTTTAACAAAATCTTAGTCCTGCCTAATATTCCTGAAAGTGCATCTGTCTGTTCCTCTCTCTGCTTTTTCTTCCCCTCTCTCCTTCCTTTCTCTCATGGATGACAAACGCTCTGGTATCTCACCAGTTGTTTGTGTAGAAGCCTCTGACAGAACCCTGCGTAATGCTTTGGAACTGGGAGCATGCCCGGCATTCCTGAACGCTGCTTAATACAAGTGAACTTTCCTACTCGGTCTTGTCAGTGAATCAGTGACTGAACACAGTAGACCCATGGGGGAAACTGGTGTCTTAAACTTTTACCAATAATGCAGTTACTGTGGTGGTTTACGTCATTCGAGGTTTTGGCGGGACTCCCAGGCAAATATCTGTGTTACTAGAACGATTTACAAATGCCAGTCTTTTAACAGATGGTTAGTACCACACTGTGATTACTTTTTCAATAGTTCTCTGGGTATTTTTCACCTATAGTGGCTGGTATTGGTTCACTTTTCCTTTATCATTATTTTTCTCAAGGTGTTTGTAGGTGCTAATAAGTTACTCTCTCTGTCCGTTATATTTTAATGGGTGGCTCTAGTGGGAGGAGCGTTAACTGTTGTCTGATCACTCCTTGTTACTCTATTTTGGTTTAGGTGTTTTAATTTGAGTAGGTGTGAAAACTGTGAAAGGGCAGCAACACTCTTGAGGTTAAGGTTAGGTGACCACCTTCGCCTCCCTGTTTTTTCCTGCTAAGGGCTAGGTATCCTTTTTGGTATGTTACTTTTGGGACTCTTAAAAGTATAGTCCTGAACCAGAATGCTAAGAGATTTTATACCAACACATACTTTTGGTACCAAGTGGAAATACTGTAAATGTGTATCAAACATGGCTGTCTCAGTGTCTGGGCATATCTTGAGAAAATAATTAAATATTCTAAAATTCTTAATTCTTAAATTCTAAATATGTTTAGAAAAGAAAGCCATATGAACAACTGCTCCAACAGAAAAAAATTACAGGTCATTGTGAGTTTTCCAGGCAGATCTTCATTAAAATTGCACATCATCAACTGGTCACCATTGATTGATAAACCAAACCAGTACCAGCTGCTTTTTATCAGATAAAGCGAAACTGTGTGTCCAGTCATCTTTGTGGGCTGTAATTAAAGTGTATGACTAAATCAGATGCATGTGGGAGTGGATTGACTCAGCAAAACTGAACTTCTCCTTGTGAATGAAGTCACGCACGTTAATGTCCAGTAGCTTTCCTGTTCTGAAACTAGTGGAAAACATACTTTGCCCCTGACATGCATCAATCAGTTTTAAATGGTTAAGAGGTCAACCCTGAACAGACTTGAATAGATAAGGAACACCAACACTTGCAACAGCACAATTCCCCACTAATGAAAGAGGGACAGTACATGGTGTTTTGACGGCGTCGCTCTTCAGGCTCCTCATAAGAAAAATGACCATATTGGTTGACTGTGAAAGCAGCTTATGAAGACAGATATTTAGGTTTATGTGTGTCTGTGAGTCAGATGAAGTAGTATAAAGAGCGAGAAGTCAACAAATTACATCAAATTACATCAGATATGACGCAACTGAAGTTCTGTAAGTAACATAGTTATAAACCAAACCACTTTTCTTTTTTAGACCTAACCAAGATGTTTTAGTGCCTCAAGCTAACCAGACTGCGAGTGTACGATGTATATCCAGTGTGTCTGCAGTGTGTGCACTGCAATGGTTATGTTATTTTGGGAAAATGCAAATGCAAAAAAGGACAAAGTCAGTCTCTTATTGACTATGTATATGGCTGTACAGCAAGTCTTGAAGTCACTCTTCAACATTATACGCCTGTCACACTGGCCAAAAAAACCTCCGACACCCGCTACCATCTGGCTTTTGTGTGGAATGTTATTGAATATTATCGGGATTTACTTCCGTGTCAGTTGACCCTGCAGTGCCCCTGAGTACTTATTGCCACGGGCTCCGAACAGCTCTGATGTAAACTCAACACCCTGGGGAACACGCTACTTTTCTCTACTTTTTTCAGGTGAGATGCTGTGTCGTGTTTTGAAGTTAAGGCTGCTGGCTCGTTGCCATCTCCGTCAGGCAGCTTGAAAATCGTTCGGTCTGCACTGAGTTTGAAAGAGAGACTGAAGTTCGACGTATTTAAAAAGGAACCCGTTGTTTGTGGCTTCTGTGTGGTCTGAGCCCGTCAGCTGCCCGATGGCTACTGCACACGTCCAACTCTAACAGAGATGAGAATGAAGCGAGATGTATCACTCTGTAGCAACTTCTGTTATGAGCAGAGGGAAAAAAATGTGCCTAATTCAGATTATTAATAATTAAGTTGAATTCTGCTGCATGTATTCTGATGAGGTATATGATCTGCTGCTTTCTACTGTTCCCTGTTTGTCCGGCGTGTTGTTGATAAAGAACCTCATATGCAAGTCAAAAAACAGAAACAATCTTGTCCACTGGCAATGTGTGTCAGAAAAATAACAACAACAAAGCATATACACACTAATTTTGGTGTATAAGTGGCATTAGTAAAAAGATGGAGCCCTGGAAACTGTTAAGGTAGTCAGGTTTAAAGACACTGACACACAAAAATAAACTAAAATATATGCTTTAGCTTTTCTTTCTTTATGATAAGGTTAGGGGCCTAGAATATCTGTGGAATTCAAAATATGTGGTTAATTACGTGCATCAACAAAAGCTGTAGTATTGTGTTGCTCTTTGTGTGAGGCCACATTCAGATAGGAGACTCGTCAGCAGCAGCTGATCTTATCTAACCACATCTGTCACCACATGCATTCACAGTTCTGAATGAGCCTCAGCATTCAGAGCACTATAGATAGCTCCTGGTGACCCGCATTGTAAAATTAGCAGTGCTACTACTCCACTGGCAGCTATGATACTGTACAAATGTCAGCAAAACTGTAGGATGTCTGTTTTTTTTTGTTTTGTTTTTTCAAAGAGAGCTCAGATAAAATCAATCAATTCACCATGAGAGATTGTTTTTTACACTGCTTTGCCATACGTCAAATGGGGGACCATTTTTCAAACCAATAGCGCTTTATTTGAAATAGAAGGATTCCCCGATGTGTAATGCTAAAGATTGGGAAAATATTTATAAGAAGATGCAAAATGAAGAACGGTGCAGACATTAAGCTGTGACATTTTGCAGTTTAGCAACTTTAATGCTGTCAGACTTTACAACCAGCACTGCTCCCAGTAGACCTCACTGTGCACTGTGCAATACAACTCTATACACATTACACAACTCATTTCTCTTTTTTGGTTTGCACTATCTGGACATTTTTTTAATACCCATATTTATTATTTGTAAAAAACAGTACACTGCCACACTGTTTATAAATACATGTTCATATTGTTATTATATTTATATGTATATACCCGTCTATTCTATTTCTTACCTTTTTATTCTACTGTTTATTTCTTACTAATATTATTGTTTTTTGTAATACTACTTTGCTTTGGCTGCCTTGGCAAAGAATCGTTCCTGTTTGCGGTACAATAAAGGAATTCTGAAGGTAATTTCAGGGATATTTAGGCAGAAAAAGTTGTTTCATCTTGTAAAAGACATAATTCTGTGTTCTTATGACTAAAATCTTATGCATTCAAATTCTAACTTTCCTCTTTGCAACCTGCAGTCAATGAAACTGTTGATGCATTTTCAGCAGCAAGGACAAACAGGAAACTTTACAAGAAAACAGTAGCAAGAAAATGTGAGAAAGCCGTGGGTAGAAGACAATATACAAAAGGAAAATCTCCTTAACCGCAGTGTCTGCACCTCTCTATCTTGCTACAGAAAGACCAACTGCTTGATGGAAACGGGGCATTGTAAATGTAGATGCACTGGCGGTTTAACAGCCTGCAGTGAACGAGAAGCGCTGCCTGCGCTGTGGTTTGACTCTCACCACCAGCACTTCCAGAAGTGAAACTTTCTTTTCACTTCAGTCAAAGGACAGAGCAGTTGTGAGTCCTGCAGTCCAGTTCTCTGGTCTACACCAAGACAAATATCATTCATTGTGCCACTGTGGTTCGGGCCTGTTTGCGTTTACACTGGCTTTATACAAGTGAACCAGGAGGAGTAAACCTGAAGTCATACACACTCTTTGATTGCACAGCTTGAGTGACTGTCATCCAGCATCACCAGCACATCGTCAGGACCCGTGTGGGGAATTCAAATTGTGGTGACTGACAACAGAATTTTAAAGCTTCTAATGTGTATTCTTATGTTAGTATTAGACTGCAAGCTTGGAGTAGGTTATTTATTTATTTTCTATTAATCAGTTAGTCTCAGTTATTACAACTTTATCAAGGTGACTTTTTTTTCTTTTTTACAAATTACTTGTTTTGATTGACAGACAATCCGACACCCAACGATTTCAAGCCAGAATGATTTAAGATAACCATCAAATGCTAAGTGACGACAGCTGGGACCTCCAAATTTGGAGTCATTGTTTATCAAAACTGTTGATCAGTTTATTGACTCATCAAGTAATGGACCAGTAATTTTTTTTTGCACCGATCGAATATAACAAAACAAAAATAAAGCATTTTGAAACATTTGAGAAATGTGACAGTTTCTTTGGTGTATGTGTCAGACAAACTAAGCATTATTCAAGTGAATCTCTGTTTTAAAATGTTGCGGCTTTAAAGGCTGGGTGATAAGCGCTCTTTTGAGAAAAAAAAGTATTTTACTCAAAACTACTACTTCCTTCACCACACACAGATTTCATCCCCTGCGTCTATATCTGGTTAAGGAATCCTCTAAGAGCACTCGGGGCAGCATGTTTTCACCCTGGGACAAGCTCAGGCAGAGAGGAGCGTGGGAGAGCTCAGCCGGTTCAGCAGGCCGTGGTACGAACTGACACGTGGGAGTAAAACATGGAAGACTGAGGTGAACGGAACTAAGTCACACAGAGAAGTGAAACGTCTGGCAGTGCTTTCTCTTGCCACCGGAGGCCCAGAGGTGTTGGTGTTTGGCTGTGTAATAGGTCGAGCAGTAGTTCAGACAGTGGTATATTTTTCCCCCTCTAGCTTATGAAGTGTTGGATGACACATAACGCACGTTTTGTTTTTACTCCACCCACAATTCAGTATCACACTTTGTAACATTTCAGTTGTGGCTATGACACCTGCATCATCTGCATTTATTCACTTTACAGCAACTCAACTTCACCCCCACGTATTACTGGTAATCCACCCTGCACTGAACTGCAGACGGCAGCTCATGGAAATATGACTTCCTGGCAGGAAACTGTTAAAAGAAAGGAGGAAAAGAGGTTCCCCTGCAAAGACTGTTGTGTTGATACGATGCCTTTTTATATCCCCGTCTGCTTTTTTAACCTTGAGGCTATGAACACTGACATTGCTGCTATTCAAGCTGCAGTTGTGTACGTGCAGCAGTTTAGGTACAATGTTAGTTTAGTTCTGTTATTGTAGGAAAACAAGGCCATAACTTCAAGGACTGACCTCCTCTATCAGTCTGCAATCTACACTATCTGTTTCCCAAGTTCAGGGATAGATCTTCTGAAGGATCTGGCCCATGACGCAGTGTTCCACTGAGGGACGGTACAATCAAGAACATTCACAATAAAAAGTAATCAACCCGGGGTAAGTGCAGGCACTTTGACTGGTGAATGCAGAGTGTGTTCCTGGATGGTCTTACAAGGTTGTTCAGCCAATGCAGAAGTGAGATTTATATCAGGGGTCGGCCGTTTTTTTTTTTGCCAATACTTATTATTGGAAATCAAGGAGACTGAAAACTGATGTTTGGGACTGATATTAATTTGCAATTGAAATGTTTCAAAATGTCGAACAACCAGTGATGAAATAAACAGAAGCACCATTTACTTGGTTATAATATTCACGTACTTTACTTGAGCATTTCCTTTTTCACATCAAGTAGTTCATTTTATCTGCAATCTGACAGAAATATCACCAATACCGATAATCAGAAAATGCTGATCGTGGCCTGGAGGAAGACACCTTACCAAATTACTGCAAAGTTTTATTTTTCTAATTTTGCCAAGTTAGCTCCGTAATGGAAATAACCTACAGAACCAAAGTTTACAGTTGTGATTGGGGATGCACGATATGAATTATTTTCAGCCGATACCATAAAACTGATAATTACCAGCTTCTCACGACCGACACTAAGAAGATAACCAATGGATAATTACTGTTTATTGGTGGGTCACCAACTTTAAATGGTGCATATTGCCAGCAACTGTATTGGAATGTGTGTATGCTACGCTTGCTATGTCCATGACAGTCTTACGGTTGAATCATCATTAAGAAAAACTTGCAAATGTTTTACAAACAATCTGATTAAATTAGGGGAACGAGACCGTCTACATAAAAAACTTCATATAAAACAACTTCCAAGCTGCATTTCTGCAGTGATGGTGGGTGGAGGTCAAAGAAAACACAATCTGCAAGTAAAGGTTGCAAATGCATTTGCATTTAACTGAAAAACACACTCTACACTCTGTGTGTGTAACGTTGGCTAACTGATAGCTAGTAGCCTGCTTTTTTAAAACTTCTTTTCATAGATTATGAGTCTCATCTCAACGTGGAGCGTATCTGAAATCACCTCACTGTAAGATTCTTGATGAAATTTGTGCGAGGAGCGATGGTGCCTTATTTCGTTGACAAATTCAATGATTAAACTTTTTTTTGCTGCCACCTCTGACTGGCTTCTTCTCTATAGTAAAGGCTTGTTGATATTGTAAACATGTTTCAGATATGTTGAGCCACTGCATTAGATTTGGAGGAAACTGAAAACTAACCCTGTTGTCGTTGGTCAACATAGGGCGAGACTCTGAGTAGTTATCTACTTCACCTAACCCAAAAAAGGCAGAAGGGTCTGGTGTCTGACAGCAGACGGTGGAAGGCTAATGTGAATATCATTCCAAGCAGTATGTGCGTATCCACTGCATGGACAGGAAGGGAAAGGCTGTGTGTGGTGTGTGTGTGTGTGTGTGTGTGTAATCAAGCAGTTATTTCCTTCATAAACATGTATTTACGACTTATTTATGGAATAACTGCTCCGTGAAATAATACATCCCCAACGTGGTATTTTCTGTTTGTACGACTCAAACAGAAGGATTTGTTGTTCCCAGATCTGAGGCAGTGTTGTAGAAAGTGCCTGTGTGACAGAACCTGTTGGGAAATGGGCCTCTCTAACTGAGGAAATGTGTGCAATGTTTGATTACATTACAACAAACTGACAGAGAGGAACAAGCGTCCCATTACTTCTGTTTACTTTCAGTGATGCAGTAGCTGGTCGTGTTGGCTCACGGATCTGCTCAGTCGTGCGAACTTTGTCCATCTGTTTGTGGGACGGCAATTACAACACAGGCCGTAGGTAGATTACAGGTCAAAGGTTGGGACAGCGTGAACAACATGTTTTTATTGTCAATTCAATGTTGTGTTGGCATGAATTGTAAGAAAAATATAATTTTTACTGTTGCTTTAACTGTCACTGCAGCTAGAGCTGCATTTGAAAACAGTGCAAATGTAAAGAAAAGTAATGCCAGAATTTTGAACAGTATACACTCAACAACAGAAACACAGTGAGATGGAAAGTAGCAGTATCATTGATTTGGTGAGAACAGCGGTTGAATGCAGCCTACTGTGCGGCTGTCCTGGTATGAGTCATTACAAACAGCAGGCACAGATTCCAGTCGTGATTCACCGACTAAACAAACGTGAGGCAGCAGCAGCAGCACATCGTACTTTCACCCGCCGTCCTCCTAAACACCGAGCAACTATCAGAATGTGCAAGAGTGGAACGACTGTGAACTCCCCGAAGGAAAACACGACAATAAACACTCCCACGTGGCCCACACTTCATCCAGTCCAGATTTTTCCCCAGAACCGCATCACGTAGGAGACATTGTCGATTCAGTTCAGGATTCAATTCAATTCCATTAAAATTCCTTAACCCGAGATGGCAAATTACCTTTTTGTTCCAATGAACACCTAAAGATATACAAATCACAATGATGTTTGGGCTGCAACTAATGGTTACTTTTCTATTCTATTATAATGTAACTAAAATAAAAGTAAATATAAATAAAATTGTTCATGTATTGGAATTGGCCAATCACAGTTTCCCAGAGCTCAAGGTGCTGCCCTCAGATTCTTTTTTTTTATCCAAACATAAATCCAAGACCCAAAGATACTCAGTTAGGTATCTCATATGAAATGAGAGAATGCTTGAAAATGTCTGACAATTAATCATTAAACAAATTAATTTTATGTCGACCGACTTATTGATCAATCAGCGACTACTCATTTCAGCTCCAAATGATGAAAAAACAGAAATAGCAGCAAATCCCCAAGCTGGAGAACCAGTAACACCTGGCTGGATAAATAACTAACAATCAAAATCTTTGCCCAACAGTTTGCTTTCAGTCAACTAAATGATGAGTCTAAATTGAATGTTAATGAGTTTATTGTAAAGCTCCTCCTCATAGATCTACCTCAGACACTTTTAGGAAACAGGACAGCTGTGTGTATTATTGCCATGCCCATACCGA
>OMLP01004491.1:6454-17169 GCA_900302685.1 Spondyliosoma cantharus | reverse complement strand
GAAAGGGGGGGGGGGGGGGGGAGTCACTTGGATGTGGGGCTATTCATACAACCGTAATTAAGACAAAATGAGAGCAATAACTAAAACCGACAAGGCCTCCAAACATCACCAGTCTAATCACATACTTCCTAGAACCGGCGACGCCAAGGGAGACAAAGTTATTAGTAACGCAAGCACGGCAAGCATTTAAATTTGGAGCCATTGTTGCAAATAATGCATGATTTATGCCGCTGAGAAGACTGTGTTTCATCGAGTGTTCGCTTTTGTATAAAAATGAGTCATAGATCGTTTAAAAATGTCTTTAGAATAAAAGGTTTGTCAACAAAACGATGAGGAAGTGGATCACGTATACGCGCCTCTATGTGAATAACAAACCTGAGATAATGGGGAGTTTTTCCAAGCTGATATATATTGTATGAATAGAGCTGTTCGGTGAATGCAGCGCATTCACATTGTCTTGTCTCCACATGGGAGAACAGCAGGACAGAGGAGGAAGCCTGTGGCTCGCAGACAAGGCCCTCAGTACGACGTCGAAATGTAACTGTTGTGTATATCACTGGAGGGACCACCCACACTTTTGCAAAAGCTAACAGAGGCAGAGCGAGATGGACGACGGCATTCCTTAAAGTTGAGCAACCTGGAGTCACAAGTTTGTGACATTTTCAGACTTTTTACAAGTTCAGCCCGTCTTCGCCTGTCCACTGTAAAACCTTCTTCCTCCACTTCGCTGCATCCGTCCATTTATTGCACCATTTATCCATCCATCCATCCATCCGTCCCGCCCTCCCTTCTTACTCCGTCTCTCTTTTCTCTCTCCTGCTCCCCCCTTTCTCTTCCCCCTGTCTGCACCAACCTTCCACAATGGCTATAATGACACATTTACCAGTCAAATTACTACCTGTCGAGACTGCCAGACCCTGGCACAGAACCCAGTGTCTAAGTGCCAGCCTTTTAAGAAGCCCTAAAAGCCAAGTTGATATTATCCTGACAGCCACTGGGATTACACCACCTTATAATGCCTCTATCTTCTCACGAAGCCTCAAGTTAAAAGCACCAAAACAATGGGCCCCTATCGGCCGAATGAGGCACAAAGTAAATTCGAGCGGCAGTCTGGGAGTGAGGCTGAAGAATAAGTATGGGCCAGCAGCACATCTATTTTTGGATTTGCTGAAATGTTCCGAACGATGGCTTAGCATTCTGTGAGAGCAGAAGACTGCAACGTCTCGGTCTGATTTGTTCCTGCGATACTCGGGGCGACCGTCCCCTCGCAACCCTTTAGACAAACACATTAATCTCCACATTATGGTTATGGAGCTATGCGAGGAATGCTCCTATTTAACCTCTGATTTTAGTAGAAGGGACTTGAAAGAGCCTCCCAATTACTCATTCACATGCCAGTCAAGAAAGAAAAAAACCCTCCTCCTTTGGATCTTTAATGTGTGCAGCGACTGTTTTAGTTGTTGAATAAAGGGAATTAATGGGAAGATAAACAAGCAAAAACTAGCTTAGCGCGAGCTATGTGCTTGCCAGCTGTGAGGCTGGCAAATAAAAGAAACAATGGTGACTTGTTACAGCTGGTTACGAGGCTCAGTCGCACACATACACCCACAGCTTCATTTTTTTAAAATGACCTTTATGGCTGAAAAAAAAAATAATCCAGTTCTTAATTGTGACATATTTGAATCAAACACGTTGGAACATGCCGTACTTTTCCAACAAACATGAAAATCTGACATTAATCCCTCACTGTCTGGCAACGCGGTAAGACAAGTAAGTAAATGATTGTCAATTGTTGACATGCTACCGTGATAGCAGCTCTGTGAGGCCAGGCAGAGCAGTGCTATAAGCTAAATGCTAACATTATCAGGATAATATGCTCACAGTGATAATGCTATAAAATATGCCAGTAAATACCCCACATTTGAATTATGAAGTGGCAACATATGTCTAAAAAGGTTGTTGCGAACAATGGACTCCTCTACCTACCTTACAGACCGACTTTTGTTCCATTACTATTCTTACTTTAAATTATTAAACTTGTATATTGATCAATTTATAGTAATGTGTGTATACTATAGTGTAGTTAGATGCTTAGTGTTGGTGAAGTTGAAGTCATGCAACCGCCAAATAGTTTATTTATAGCCTATCGCTAAACTTTAGCTTTTTTTAAGATCATCTTGCTGAACTGTGTATCAGAAGTACCAAAAACATGTGCTGACCAAAGAGCAAATTTTCTGCAATAATCCAAAATCTATTTAAAAAGTCCCAAAGGCTTTTTGTGGAGGTAACCAGGGTGATGCCAACTTCTAGGTTAGCCCTGTTATGGGTATTTGGTCACAAAAACTGTATTGGAAGCTGAATTTCTTGACCATATACCCTTTCAATTTTCATTTAAATAAAAATGTAGAATGTAAAATGTAGGGCCTTCTACCAGTGCCAACACAAACCAGTCTGAAGTTACCGTATCTGTACATACAGCCTCCCCTATATATGGAATTGTGCATTCTAAACTTGTCCAAGTTTAGAGAGTAGGGACATAAAAGCAAACACAGTCACGCTACATGTGCTGCTGCTCTCCTCATGGCCTCCAGAGGACCACAGTGTTCTCTGTAGACAAGAGAGGAGTCATATGTCTAGCAGCTATAGAGTCACAGCTGCGCAGGTGTCCAGGTGAAGAGAAGTATTCCAGTAATGTGGAATGTGAAGGCTACCCTGGCACAAAGCCTGGCCTTTTCTAGTCTTTGCATCAATGGAGGAAAATATTTGGTCCACCTGCTACAGTGGTATGCTGGAGAAGTGAAGAACAGCCTCGCCACATCGCATTCAGGTGTTCATGCTCATGCTCTGACTGTGAGATCATTACATATACAATAGATACTGTCAAATCATATTGAGGTAATAATGAATAGGTACGATATGTTTTAGTACATGGTCCCTTTCTTGTGGAAACAGAGTTTTCACAATCGTCAGGATTGTAGTATTTAGACACAAGCTGTCTCCGCCTATCAACAGTCAGCCAGGGCTTCTAGTCAAAAGTTGAAGAGAATGAAAATACAATCGTCTCCACATTCTGACAATTTTGAGGCTTTTATTGTGACAGCAGAATTGCCTGTCTTTAAATGCTGTCATGGGTCTGCCAAACTGGCCTGACATGTGTGAATCACCTCTTTTTCACAACAGAAATGACTGCCACACGACCTCTCTGTCTGTCTCTGCTAATAGTCATCTCAGCTTAAATGGCACACTGCAGAGTTTTCTTGAAAATCAAGTCAAATTCTGTGTTTCTTTCACTGTTTTGAGTGTATCCTTGAGACCTAACAGAGTGGTGTGAGGGACGGCTTATTAGTTAGCATCGCTTTGGTTCCGTCGACAAAAAGCCTTTGGGATTTTTTAATTGGATTTTGGAACATCTCCGGATATAAGATCTGTGGCGAACACGAGATTATGACAGATACACGTTTTGTTCAGCAAGATAATCCTCACATATGAACACCACTTTTGTGATTTTCGAAAATGTAAAATAAATCGCTAAAAGCAAAACAGCTAATATTAGGCTACAAACAGACTACACTGCTGTCGCATCGCTTAAACGTCACCACCACCAAGTGTCTCACTGCACAGTTAGTATACACGTTTTCTATAAATTGATCAATCTAGCAGTTAGTAGTAGGTCCGCTTGTATAGAGGGAAAAGTAAGTAGATGAGTCTCCGTGTTCTACATGATGACGTTCAATGTCCCCGACAACTTCTGTAGTCTCATTTAGACACTTGCTAGTAATTAAGATTGTTTTTAAGACACACAAGTGCTTTATAATCCAATTGTGTGACATTAAATGATGTTCTTTATATCGTAGAGCAAAATTCAGAAAACCCATTGACTTGGAGACGAGGGAACCAGCACTACAGCACTAAATACACTTGCAAAGCTGATTTTTTTTTTGCATTTTTAGCATCCTTCTTTGCTAGCAAGCAATCAATAGATTTGCTTTTTTCTTTAATAGATTAACTTTTAATAACTGAAATAAGATGAAACTGTAGGCAGGAATGTTAACTGTGTCACCCATGTGATACATCATGAATGTATGAAATAACACTGGGTAAAAGAGCCAATAAGTCCACAAATTAGCCCCAGCGGCTAACCAAGACAACAGGATGACAAAACGCTTTGAATTCTTAACATTTTAAAATGTATGCTCTTTGTAATACATGTCTAACACCATCTCAGTGCATAAAAAACAGTCAAATTTTACGAGTTATGTCCTTTTTATATGAAGTCAATGGTTTTCTAATGGCCAGGGTGGAGAGAGATGCTATTGCTAATTGTACAATGGCAAAATTCCCTGCAATGAAATCAACAAAACGTTGCTTCATAGCGCCACTAGTGGTGGTCAAAACCTTTAATGTTGAAGCTGCACATTGTTCCTCCCACTGAATGGTGCAGTACAGTATCACACTTAAGCACATCATTAAAGACTCCATGCTAGGAATGTTTTTTCAAGTGCATATAGGTACGTAGGAGCTAATTGATCATTCGGGAATACAACCACTAACGCTGACACGCTCCTTCACTGCCACGTATAGCTATAGACTATTCGACTGTAAATCGTCCACTTGTGGCAGGATTGGATGTCGACTTGACAGGAGAAGAGCGCTTGTGCACAGGCCGAGCGAGATGAGAGAGACAGAGGTCTATTGGTTCAGTCTGAGCTTCGATATATTTTGCGAGTGTTCTGGCATGGCAAGAATGATCATTTTATGATGATTTTATCACGCAGATAAAGCTCCCGCAGTAAAACACAGAAATAAAGAGCGAGAGATAGTGCATCCCTGTAGGTAGCGCACACTAACAGCTGTTTAGGCTGAGGCTCTGGGGACAGTTTGAGTTGGGTAAACCTAACGTTTTCTGCAGGGGTAAGGAGCCTCCTGAGAGAAGTGTGACAGGGCGGTGAAAATATGTGCAGCCTGTGTGTGAGGGTGCGCGCAATCACGATAAACAGTATTTAACAAACAAGACTTACATTTGTAAATGTGTTCTGCGTGCGTCTTTATGTAAACGCGTGCAGGGAAAGCGTCTGCAGATGTGCGCCGGTCGAGGTACATGAATGATCGCTTGCACTCTGCGAGTGTGAGCACACGCTTTTACTACTGTAATGCTGGAAATACGCGAGGCCACTGCGAGTAGGGTACGTGTGTGTTTATGGTTCAGTAAAATGTGTGTACATGTGTGATATCCATCACCACCTACAGTGCTGTGTTTGGAAAGCTGGCCCTGTGGTTGTGGTTTTTCCTGTGTTATGGCTCTCCGCTCACACGTCCAGGCATCGGCAGCATTAACACGTTTACAGTCCCAGGATGCAGAGCGGCTGCGGATGAGCATTCATAAATTCACTGGAGGTTTTTTGGCACGCCGATGCCAAGAATTTCTCCCTTTCTTTCCATCTCCGCTTGTCCCTCTCTCGGCTTCATCTGTCATCTAGAATCTCTTTTCTCTGGCTGACGGATACCGATACACTGGTGGACTGGTACTATTGGCCGATACTGAATATCGTTGTGTAACTGGGGATGTCGCAAATTACTGTTTGAATTGGGAAACAATTAAATATTCAGTCAGTAATGATCTTTCTGATAGTTCCCAGTGTGTAAGCACAATGTGCTGCACCCTGTAGCCTAATCCAGCAAGGGGTGAGTCTATCTGACCTCAGGCAGTAAACTAGGCTATTGTTGCTCAATTCGCTAACACAATAAAGCAAGACTTAACAGATAATAATGACGGCATTCAATCGAGAAGTAACTTGAGGGAGCATTTTGGATTCAACACCACGGATGATTCAAAAGTTAACAAAGACAAGGCTGTTTCCTGACTTGGCAAAACGCAGCTGCTTCACAGTAACGTTAGCTTTTCATGCTAGCGTGTTACGTTAGCTTGTCATTCGTGAGGCAGTGAAGGAACTGTGAATGAACTGAAGCACCATTCTAAAGTGTAGTTCAGGATTCAGCTACTCAAATTCAGTGGCGCTAATTACAGTGTTGGATGTAGATTTGTGATGTAAACGATAGCTGTAGTGCGTAAGTGACAAAAATCGCAAAAGATTTGTGTGCTGTAATTCAAGTGTTTATTTAAAGGTGTTACTGACAAGATTCATCAAGTTGGTAACGCTACCTAACGTCGCTAACATTAGCTAGAAAACGTAAACTAATGGCGATAATGCTAGCTAGCAAACATTAATGTTACTAAAGCTAGCTAACGTAAATGTTGCTAACGGCATCTAGTTAACATTAGGACAGTACAGTGTGTTTAGAAGTAGAACTCGTGCTTCTTTTCTGCAACTACCAAGAAAAATAAAACAACATAAACAAGACAAACATTTTTAAATTATTAAGTATTAATCATAATAATCTCTTTGAGGAAAAGAGGTAATTCTATTATGAACCTTTCTACAAACTCTCCAACATGAAAAGGTTTTCAGTTTACCTTTAATGCTTATTTTCAATCTGCTGATCAAGTGTTTTATAGGCTGCACTTATTTTTCTTACTACAAACTCCTTAAATGTTGTTTAAGGTTGTGGTAGATACTATTTCATTCAAATTTGCATTTTACCTTATTGTTGTGTTTTTGTTTTTTTAACATTAAAATGTCCACTCAGTACAAGTGTACATTTGAAAATTTGAAGACTCCTTAATAGAAATGTGGTTTGTGATGTGATTTTAATATATTATATTATACTATAATATTTGTTTCAGTCTCAAAAATCCAGTATCGGTCGCCTGTACTGCCTTTGCTGTTTTTTTTTTTTTTAAATTCTCGCCCCCTTTTCTCACTATTTCTGCCCCTCTTGGACCAAAATGGAGTAGCTTAGCCAACAGCTGCAGACTATGTGTTCAGCTATAATATGAGACTCAGGGCTGGTTGGCTATGAATTAAGGTTAGTACGTGGTATAATTTTATACGAATTACCCATGTCCAAGCCCCCAAGCTCCTTTCTCTATTTGTCTTTGTCTGCATCTGCGTGCCACAGTGTGAATTTCAACCACAATAGCTCCTGTTGTCAAAGCCGAGGTCTTCAGCTGCGACTATATATTCAAGGCAACACAAGAGGTGGCCAAGTGCATCAGACCTCAGCTCAATCTCAATACCATCTGTTTTCCGCTCACACTCTATCTCATCCAAAACAAATTTTTGCAAGTGTGGCTTCGGCTCGAATGAGGAAAATTTTCACCGAGCATGAGCAGGCGGTATTCATAGGCAAACCTGAGAAGCTAACGCCACAGTGGCAAGTGAAATGCGGCGGAATAACATGCTGATGGTTTTAAGGGGTTGGGGCAAGAAAATGGGCTTTGGATGCCTAAGATGCGTTGTCTTTAGTGACTTCAGATCCATAGTGATCAGGCACAATCTTCCCCCGAATCACCCCCGCAATCTCTTCTGTGCTGACTTCAGCTTTCAGATAGAAGATGAACCAGCAAGGGGAAAATTTCACATGGGTGTAAGGAAAACCCTGAAGGTTAAAGATGTGTAGTTTCCATTTGGTGAAGAAAAAGGAGACTTGTGCATTCCCAGACAATGGTTCACATTCCATAACACCTCTCTGTGCCCTGTGAATCATACACACCGAGACAGACTGACTGAGGTTATCTGTTCACACACACGGCCAAGAAAATCTCAATGGAATACCTCTGGTGCTTTATATTTCACAGGGTGCGAGCAGGCTACATTAAGCGCTGCTGGAGATAACCATCCACTGAATCTATCACAGAACCAGTGACCTGAAACGACAAGTATTCATGAGTGAAGCAACAAATCGCAGTAAAAAATAGTTTCTTTCCAAGTCGATATTATAAGTTAACCATTCTGCTTCAGATCAGTCCCACAGATGTCAACAGATGTTGTTCAACTGTTGCGAAACTGAGATACATGACTTCACTTGTCCAGCTGAGCCACGCCTACTTCAAACTAATAAGAAATGCCAAGACAAAAACACGGATAAATAAGTGTTTCATGCAGGAACGAACGAAAGTAACAATGTTGGTGAAAATGTAGGACACATGGCACACTGTCATAGCAAGAAGCAAATTCAGAAAACAGATTTCAGGGTCTTTAAAGGATAAACTCTGGTTCATTGCTTTGTCTTTTATCTGGTTGATTACTTGGCTTTTAGCTTTGTCCTTTGGCCATCATTTCTTATGGAATACAACTTGCCAAGTTAAACGCAGAGATGTGCCAAGTGAGCTAAAAAAAACAAAACAACTGAGAAATTATTACCCAATTAAAATCCTCAGTTGAAAGTTAATTTAACTCCTTGGCACATTATGTAAATTATTTTAAAAGCAATAAAACTGTGCAAATACACAAATACATTTATTCTTTTCATTTAGTAAATAAAAACATTTTTTTAGGTGCAGCTGATGAAAACGTTTGCTGGCAGTTGACATATTTTTGGGTGCATATGCGACCTGTAATATCAAGGTTGTGTTTTTGTTGAAAAGTTACATAGACTTTTAATTTTAAAATGAAGTTCTTTTATGTATCTTTTAATACGTATTGGTGCATGCGGCATGCATACAATTAGCAAATACTAATTTGTCGTAACATTGCACCCTCTTGCTCATACATCCGTTACAGTTTGGAGCGTGACATTTTGAGTTAAAAATAAAAGTAAGCAATTTGGAACACAGTCAGTGGCCTGTCATCTGCTCTCTGATATGACACATCATTCCCTTGCACAGACAATTGTTGGTCAGAAGAGCATGCTGGCTCGCAGACTGCAAAATGCGACTGAAAGCAGTAGGACATTCTGGTATTTTTTTTACAAACATAATGCATTGCATTTTTTCTGCCACACTAAATAGTGTGGTAACATGCAGCTCACTTAAAAAGACAAACTTCCGGGCTCAATTTTGACCCACTGTACTTGCCATACAGTAGTCCCCCATTCACTGTTTTCCCTGTGCATTGAGATTATTAGCAACATATTGGATGCGCTTTCAGTTTTACTTCCAAATACTCAGACTTTGGTGGAACGACCTTGCCATGTTCCCAAATGTTAATGATTACTAATCAGTCAATAAAAATGATGACCGATACTTTGAAATGTAAGACCCTATAAAACTGAAAGTATCCTTGTGCAACTCAGTTATAACCCTCATGACACTGCCTTACTGTCTCAAACAGTATGTTGTGATATGCTCATGATAACAAATAGAATTCGCTTCAATTATCTTTCAAACTGACAAATCCCTTTTGGAGAGGAAGCTGTAGTCTGATACTTTCTAAACTCGTGCATTGTGCTGATAAAAACAAATGACTCCCCTTGTTGCATTCTTGGATCCTGTGTTTTATTTTCCACTGTCAGCGATAAACGTTGAGAACACTGTCATCTGTCGTATATTTAGAGTGTGACTCACTGTTATTTTAAATTATTTTTGTCCTCCCCCGATCCCACACATGGATGCGAGTTTCATTCTGCTCATCACAGCATTGGATCTGAAGGTATTATAACCTTTTTCCCATCCGTGGAGAGACAGCTGAAAACACCTGCGCTTCTTCTCCAGGCTGAGGGTGTGTTTATCTGTCCTTAAACCTCATGCCTGAAGCTAAGTCACACTTGAATTGCAATAAAAACATTACCCCAACATGCCGTATCCATCATATGCATCTCACAGCTTTTTCGAGAGCAGGTTTTAGCACACAGATGCTCTGTTTTAGCTGCAAACTCTTTTATTCTCATTTTTTTTGGAAGAGATCTAACTAAATCCAGCTTCGGCAGGTTTCACATTCCCACTTGAAGCCCTTCAAAGCTAACCACTGAATTGAGATGATAAATTCTTATTTGTCAGCTGCTGATCCAATTTACCAAATTAAATAACTGCCAGAGAGGAGTTGATGTAGCAGTTGGCTGAAAAAGAAGGGTTATAAAACACTGTCTTACTCTTAAATGTTGTTTTTTTAAGAGGGGACATTTGCATTAGAAGCAGGAATCTTGTTGCCCAAATCATAAATAATACTGTAAAAAAAAAAGAGGCAATTTCTTTGTGAAACGGCCAACACAATTCCCCTCTAGGCTTTGACTTTTTAAAAGGCTTGTGTCCCTTTTAAAAGTGCGCTTTCAGATGCTGCACCCACAATCAGGCAAGAATTGGAGAAAAGGCATTCCAAAAAGTACAAATCCCACACAAAATAGGGATGTTTGTACGGCATCAAAAGGCTACTGCTCACTGGCGGTGCTCCATATGACCAAATATGGAAGGAAAAAATGCTGCCTTTTCCCGTAACCAAACTGGGAAAAAGAGAAAAAAAAAAAGAGGGGGGGGGAGAGGTTTTCTTGCATGCTGTGTGCACAGCGAGATAGAGCTCTCACACTCACTACACAGTGGCCACAGAGTTGGCTCGCTCTCAAAACAGCATGACTGATGGTGATGTTGGACCTGCCGTGACATCTCGGCAGAACGCACACACAGGCGCGCACACCTGCGCAAGGCTCAGGAGTCACGAAAGAGAGGCACACCGTTCCTTTCACTGCGCTGACATTTCGTTTTTAAAACACACACAAAAGCTTTCTTCACTTTCACATATGAGCTCTATGCCCGAGTCTCAGCAGTGCGCTCTGAGTCGGAGCCCCCCTGGAAGGGAACATTCCTCTCGGTGAAAAAGCAGACGTCTCGAACGCCACAGTCCTACGCTCAAGTTAGAAACGGTTTGTTTATCTGCCCCCAACCC
>OMLP01004489.1:5722-18478 GCA_900302685.1 Spondyliosoma cantharus | reverse complement strand
TTAATTTTTATATTTCACCCAGCATAAATCCCTTAAATCACTACAGAAAACAACAGATACATTTTTAAATTCTGTTATTGGATTGAGGAATATTTACATGAGTTTTAATATAGTGTGAATTACATACAAATAATAATAATAAAAAAAAATCATTTACCATAATTTTCCTTCCTTTGAACTCCAGGATGATGCATGACCTCCCCACCTCCTGACCAGCACCCCTGTAGTTGCACGAGAAAATAGCATTAAGGCTGAGGTCACATTATTATTATTATAATTATTATTATTATGGTGACATGTAATAGCAGCTAGTGTAAGCCGTCATTCATATAACAACACACAAACGGACTCACAGTGGACGAATCAGGAGCTGGTCGCTTTCCTCCGCGGGCACAATCACCTCTACTTTGCGTTTTGCGGCCATGTGGGTCAAATTTTGCAGGCAAATTTACAGGTAGAATAAAATACATCGGGTCATACTGCACTCTGGTGAATGAATGAGAGGGGGGCGGCCTCTCGGAGCGTCACACTTCCGGTGTCGTGCCAAAATACCGCCGACGGAATTCTGAAGCGCTGACAAACGTTCCCGGACAAACGTGGTTCTGTTTCATACCGTAGATAAAATAACGCAGCAAGACAAAATACATTGTAGTTACGAATGCATTAACAGTAATCCAATCTTGCGCTTTCCGCACGCTTAACATTACAAAACATCCACATTTCTGTCGGCTTCTGAGGTACTTGTTGTGCTTCGTCACGTCCCCTTTAAGTGGTGTTGGGTGTAGGCTGTGAAACTCACAGGGAAGCTAAAGAGTCAAAGTGAAGGTAAACAGACAGCTTTTTCTTTAATGAAAAATAACTCCAAAGACTACATCGAGACGGATACTGTAGAAACAGGTGTGTAGCGTTGAGCTCATTTGATTAAATACGTTGCATTTGTGTTCGCAACCCCGCCTCTGAACGCCTCCGCTCTTCAACTTTAGTGTGAAAATAAAAGCGGTGGGGGACATTTAAGGTGGAGTAGGCTGACGGTCACCCAAATTCATTATTTCCTTCATTTTAGGATGTTATTAAAGTATCGCTGTTGGGCTTTTACGTTTTTTCTTTTTATTTAGCTCTGCGTGTAGGTTTCCTTGATGAATGATGCGTTCAAGTCCAACGTAACCTGTTGATTCTGGTGCCTGGTGTGTAATTTGCGTCGTGGGGGATCTGTTGTAAATTTTTAATGCCCCCCCCAGCCTCACCGAAGAACAGAAACACCCTCCTCCATGCAGTAATAATCTGCACCGACATGATGGAGGCAGAAGATACTGTTACAGCAGCAGGTGTAACAGTTGAACTGGTCTGTGATTTGACTGGTTCCCCTTTGTCAGCAGTCAAATCATGGAAACTTTCTTTAATTATCATTTGAACCAGCTCTCTCAATCAAAAACGTATTACTTATTACAGTGTAATATTAGTATATTGGTATTATTATAATGAGCAATTAAAGCAATTAAAAAGGCTGAATTATTCTTGAAACTATCTACAAATAAAAATCGACTGCACATTTACAAAATGAAAGCATTGTAAACAGACATTGAAAATGAAACCTGACTGAGTGTTAGGTTTACTTGGAGTCTGACAAGCATTAATGTTCTGAGGACAGCACTGTTTCAGAATTTAACATTTCAGCAGAATATCTTTGTTGGATTCATACTTTTATTTTGGAAGGAACTAAATTTCTGTTATTTTCAACATATTTAGCCGGGATCAGGCCTGATAATCCTGACATCAGATTACAGATTTGCTGCCAAGTGCCAACTCTGAGCTGGGAAAAACTGGTTCCCGGTCATTTTTACTACTGTAATTAACTGCAAGACAAACTGAAATGATCAAAAACTCAGAATCTTAGCAAATATACTACTACTACTACCATTTCTAGTCAAACACTCAAGACACAGTCACCTGGAAAGAAGATTTTCAGTAAGCCTTTTCCATTGGCAGATTTCTTTTACTTATTACAAGCAAGAATCTTGTAAACCTTGTTTTCATAGTTTTTTTGAGCCCATTTTTAATGTTGCATTTTCTGTAATGTGACTCAAAAGTGTGTGTGTGTGTGTGTGTGTGTGTGTGCGTGTAGGTATGTGAGAGACAGTGTGTGTGATACCTGCTTTGAGTGACTGAATGTCTTGTGATCATCTCAAGTCTCTCTTGCAAAACAGATTTAGAATGAATAGATAAAGCACAGCATTCTAGCATTCTTATGTAGCTGAAGGTCCACACTCGAGCTGAGACTACGCGCTGATCTACATTCAATTATTTATCATCTGCATTGAGACTTGAGAAGACGGTCCTGCCGTGTGTTTACCACTCTGGTCCGTGATGATTCAGGTTGCCGAGGCTGGAGGGCTGGATGTGGTCCGTCATGGTGAACGATGTTCCGGAAAGTCAAGAAGCGCCACAGCAGCAGCAGCTCGCAAAGCAGTGAGATCAGCACCAAAAGCAAAGTACAGCAGCACGCACGTCGATGTTGTAACAGAGTCACTTTCTGCTTTGTTGAATTTAACAAACAACCTCTCGTGTCTCTGACTCTGTGCAGTCTGTGGACTCCAGTTTGGGAGGACTCTCCAGGTCCAGCACCGTCGCTAGCCTTGACACAGACTCCACCAAGAGCTCAGGTCAGCCTCTGTGTCCTCTTCATCTTCCATTACTCCCCATTTTTCTTTTCTAACTGATTATTCGATGTATGCCCTCTGTAGGTAACAGCACGTCTGACACGTGCGCTGAGTTCAGGGTGAAGTATGTGGGAGCCATTGAGAGTTTACAGTTTGACATGAGCAAGACCCTCCAGGAGCCTCTGGACCTCATCAACTACATTGATGCTGCTCAGGTAAGAAGGTGGAGAAATCTCACATCGTTAATTAATTAAATGACTGATCAATTCGTTATGCCGATGGAAAGTCTGGTGAAGTGTTGTAGTTCACAAAACTTCTCTGGCCTTTTCTTTTGCCATGGTGGTGAGTAGCTATGGGGTGAATGTGAACTTTTCCTTCGATATGTGATCATAGAGAAGATGCTGTAAACCTTTTGCTCCTTCTCACAGCAAGATGGAAAGCTTCCCTTCATCCCCGGAGACGAGGAGATGATTCTGGGGGTGTCAAAGTACGGAGTGAAAGTGGCCTCCCTGGACCAGTGTGTGAGTAGAAAGTGATATACTGTACTTCAGATTTAATGGTCATTGATTAGACATTTGCAGTACTGCTGGGTCATCGATGCAGCCAAACAGCATGGTTATGAATTTAGCATCAATTTATATTTTTGACAGGGTTCTGCACAGAACTGCTGACTCAAGTGTTTCAGCATTCCCCCTGATGTTTCCTCCACATTACCTGTTTTATCTGAAGAATGAGCTGAATTTAGAGCGTTGCTCAGATAAACACCTCTGAAGCCACAGTGGTGGATGACGATCATCTCCCCCGACCACATAATATAAATGAAGTAACGTACAGTGTGCTTGATCTAATGCGTCTTTAATGAACCTCTGGCCAGGACGTCCTGCATCGCCACCCTCTCTACCTGATAGTGCGCATGCTGTGTTACGATGACGGCCTGGGTGCAGGGAAGAACCTCCTGGCTCTCAAAACCACCGATGCAAAGCAAGAGGAGTGCAGCATCTGGGTGTACCAGTGCAGCAGTTCAGTGAGTGTATAGAATGAAACAGCTGGCCGAGTTTTTAAAAAAGATACAGATCACCCGTCTGGGGTCATCTTCCCTGTCAATAAATGCTGTTTTTTGTTTGTTTGTTTGTCCGAACAGGAGCAGGCTCAGTCCATCTGCAAGGTGCTGTCGGCTTCTTTTGACTGCGCTCTGACGTCAGACAAGTCCTGAGGCCGGAGAAATGGTACGGGAGCTGAGAAAGTGAAGCAGGAGAACCATGGCTGCATTGTGATCGCTAAAAAATGCAACCCTTTCCTTTTTTTCTTAACTGTACGATTCTTGTGTGTTTTCCAAGCCGTCTTATTGCCCGCGTCACACTCAGTTTGTGACACGTACGGTCACCAGTCGAGTCAGAACCACTGTGAATCTGTCCGAATCATTTCCTTGGAACTTGCTTCCAATACCTCACGTGTTCCTGTGTGACCTGTCAACGTAAAGTCAAGAGCAAGCAAAAGCAAAGTTTGGAAGAGAAAAAGGAAATGGTTGCATTTAAAAAAAAAGAAAAAAAAGAAATGTCATGTAAATCATATTTAATGTAAATTATGGCAAAACAAGGTACATAATGTTTTAAACCAGTTCCACCCAGCACTGTCAGCATATGGCAACTCATGGGAGACGTTCACAGACTTGGTACACAGACTTGACGACATGCACAGTTTGTTTCTCGTCACGTGGAAACCACTCAGATCCCTTTTCATCCTTTTTGTGTGTTTTTCTGACGTAGACAGTATTGGCACAGTAACAGTCACTTTTTGACTCAAAGGTACATCCGAACAAGTGTTTCGTCTTAATTTGCGAGGTTTACTTATTTTGATGACTTTTATTGTATCGTTGTTTTACATTTTCTTTTGTTTTCTTGGTACCAAAAAGCTTCAAGTGTCTTCTGATTTGTTGAGTTCTTGTTTCTTGTTGATTCAAAAACTTGTCGACACCACAAAAATCCTACTAGGCTGTTGGAGGCATATGAATGTGTTTACAGTTGTGGTACCGACTTAAGCTCACCGAAAAAGTGAAAAAGTATGAAAGCAAGGAAACGTTAGATCTGGTACGATAAACGAGTGGAAAGCTTTTGTTTTTGATCATTATTTCACTGATTAAAGTGGCATTTGTCCTTTTTCTTTCAGGGTCATATTTAATATTGACTGTATTTGACATTTTCTGTCTTTTATCCCTGTATCGCTGGAGCATTGCTTTAAAAACAGGGATATTTTCCCCCTCAAATATAGTATAGTGCGTGTTTTGACACATCGCATTGCACTCTGAGATATTCCCCATCAGAGGGAGCTCTTGATACATCATCTGACTTTGGCTTTGTAAAGAATCATTCCAGTGAAAATGTGTTGTATTTTTAAAATGCATGTCATTCACTTAAACGGTCCACCAAAATAGCTTAGCTACCGACAACAATTTAGCAAAAGCAGGCGTTCTTATCTGTGCAAATGGATCATAAATCCCTTAATTCCCTTAAGAAACAGACCAAAGCCTTGTATTACTTAATATTTTATTATTCCAGTTTCTTTTTCCCATTTACTTGCACAACAGAGTTAAGAGTCGATGCAGTGATCCACAGACAGTTAATGAGAATGAATTAAGTTTATTTTCCCAGTTACGTGAGTGTCTGCTTTCAGCGCACGCACGCACGCACACACGCACACACACACACACACACACACACACACAGGTCCAACGGAGGTCGCATCTGTAACTGCTCATCACCACAGCGCATTAAAAGACATTTACTGCCCAGGTTATCTTATTTGTTTGTTTTTTTTACATTTAAATATCAACAAAACAAAATCTATTTACATGAATAGATTATTAAATCTTCCCGTTTCCAGTGAGTTCATATCAAACATGATGAAGAGAGCGGATCAGCTATGATTCACACGTCTCCTCTGGTCATTCACAAATCCATGGAAGGCTCCGGTTTCAGGTTAAATGCCTAAATATCAACATTATGAACAGAAAGAAAAGTTGCTCTGCAACCAAAATGAAGTTAATTACATTGAATGTTTTATATTTCTTTCATAACACTATTGATAAACTCATCTTTCTACATTATATGACCCCAGATATGAGAGGTTCGAGCTGTAGGAAAGACGCTCCTTTCTCTTGATGTCTGGTTGTACAGAGAGAGCTCAGAAATCAGCCTGTCAGAGTCTGAGAGCTCTCCAAGGCAAGAGGAAGCAACAGAAGTCAGAGATATCTCCAGCTATTATCACATTCCCACGCTTTCCTCTTACTTTATTCTTTCACTCTCAGCTTATTCTGTACAGGCAAGACAAGCGCACACACACGCGCACACACACGCACACACACACAAACACTTCCTATTCCTCTAATAAGGCAGATGACAGGCGGAGACGGCCTGAGGTGTCAGACTCAGCATGAAGGTAATTACCGACTGCTGCAGCTTCAGTCACTCTCATCGTTTGACCTAAAACAGCACAGGAGGAAGAACTGGAGTTCGATATCATCTATGAGACAGAACAGGCAGAGTGTGAGTGGAGAAGCATTCGTGGAGTTCACCCGCAGCTCTTTTGATCCACACACTTGTGAGAAAGCGGTTTCTCGCAGGTGTGATGAGTTGGAGGCTATTTTTACATCTTACATACCCCCGTTTCGACGGTGGTTCGTCTTTAAATGGGGACAGGGAAGCGCTCCCTCGGGTGCAGCTTCTAGCATATTCCAAGGTTAGTTTAGCACCATTAGAAGAAAAAAAACCTCCACACAGGAGGCCGGCTGCATGGTTGGAAAGCAGGTAGGCATTTTAAAATCGCTCATGCACAGAGGTGGAATGTAAGCATGGTTACTGTGTTCACATTTACAGTTGTTAGTAAAATACATCGCTGTTGCCTTCTCAGTACTATCACTGTCAGGACTGTCTGTACAACGCAGGTGAGCAGAAAACAGATGATATGAATACTGTACATATAACCTTCATTATGTCACACGTCCTCTCATGTTGTAACAAGGATAAAGACAAGGAAAGTGCATTTATTGCGAGAGGTCATTCACTACAATCATCGTTTTTTTTGTTTGTTTTTTTAAATCTTGAAGAGTCTTCGTCGGAAACATGAACAGCAAGCTTTAAAACCACATTCGGTCCCATGAGTGCTTGGTGGAGCGACACCCAGACTTTCTGGCTAAGCTGTTGGGTGTGAATGATGACAAGGTGATGATACAGCAGTGACACTTTCACAAGCCCGATGATGACGCCAGTGATGATGATGATGATGATGATGATGATGACGACAAACACGGGAATGATGGTGGAGGTTTTGCTGGCTTGACAGAGATGGGTGAAGGCGGGTGGATGCGCCCCGCGATGCTTCTCGAGACCCCGAGAGAAGCCGCTCAGTCAGCGATGAAGTGTACAAATGTCACCGGGAAGGCTCCTCTTCTCATCGGATCGCCTTCGATGTGGCCCAGCTGTGAAGAGGGAAGACAGAGTGGCGAGGTCAGAGGATGGTAAAAGGCAGCCGCGACTGAAACACTAAATCATCTGACTGTTTTCACCTAGAGCACGTACACAACACTAAAACACAGCTAAACACAAGGGCTGAGTTAAAAAAACAAAACAAAACAAAACAAAAAACATCACAAGAATGAATCTCTATTCAAAGACTCAATATGGATTCTTAACATTAGAGCTGGTTATCGCCACTGATTTCCTGAATTGATTTGATTCAGATTCAATATTGATTCATTCGGCTATTTGGGATTTCAATGAGATATTTCAGTTAAAATACCAAATTGGCTTGGATATGAAACAGATTCTGAGGGAACTACTGCTGTAAAATGTACAAGGAAACCTCTGTGTTTACATCAAGGAGAAAAAGAAATGGTTCCTGTGAGTTGTGGGATTCTACCTATGTAGAATTAAAGGGATCTCGCATCTGATTATTAAAAAATCTGTAATGATAGAACAAGAAAAGTAGTGACAGATGGAGGCCTAAGTATTTCAACAATGGAAAGAAACTTTTCCATTTTAAGCTACGTCTGAGTTTACGAGGGGCACCTGAATGCAACATTAGTGTGAAACTAACAACGGGGGACAGAAGCAGCGTGTCTGCAAATGACACCAGTTTGTTGTTAGAGACTAAAAAAAAGACAAAAAGATCAAATCTTTGTATCGAATCATTCAAATAAAGATCTTTTTTTTTTTTTTTTTAAACCCAGCCCTTCCTAAAATAAAGAATTGTGAGTTTCTATTTTTGCAATTTTGATTTCTTTGACACAAAAATCAAAGTCAATGGAAATCACCGTTTCCTGAATCAAAATTGAGCTGAATCGGGAGATCAGTGCTAACATCCAGCCTTACTAAACACAACCTAATGGAGGCTAAAACACAAGGTACATCTCTCAGTAATATCTAAAGTGACATTCCAACACCATATTACCTTGGCTGATATAGAAGAAAGTACTTATTATGTCCATTTAAATCATTTTAAACGTCTGCTATACCTGAAAATAAAAAGCTAGGAAATGTTTCTGCATGTTTAGACAAAGCCTAAACTAAAGCATGACAAGGTATTGAGGAAATCATTATAGAATAATGAACAAACAGTGCTTCTACACATGACAAAACATCCCTCTGCGATTCATTTTACTTTTGTCATGACAAGTTTTCATTCTCCGGAACCAAAAATGAAACCTGAGTCACGGAACAGGCCAGTTTTCCAGCTAAAAGGCCGATCTAACATCCAATTAAAGCCCCACGGCAACATTTGCCTCCCCTCGTTGCGCTGCCTCATTACTGTGCTTTCATTTGGATATTTCGAACACACAGAGAGTAATAACGCTGCCAAACGCAGAACAGAGAGGAAGCATGGCGGAGACCTCAGGAGACGTTAGGGTCCATGCGGAGACACAGAGGGAGAGTGACTAAATACGGTCATTTCTGCAGAGGTGGCTCAGAGGAAAACAAGTTGCAGCTGGTTGACGGTTCACACAAGGGGCTCCACAGAGGAAGCAGCAGCAGGCGGAAAAAGAGGAGGAGGGGGAATATCAGCCGGGGTGAGGTCATGGCTTTTTCGCTTCAGCTGTCATGGTTACCGCGTGCGCTGACATCCATGGGATCAAGAGCGGGACATTAGTCGGAAATCGGAGAACGTAATGCAAGCATCCAAAATACAATGAATTTGCAGCTTGACAGATACTCACCCACCACTCCTGGTCCTCCTCTCCATCCACCACGATCACCTCGCCCTCGGAGAAGGTCAGCTCGTCTGGGTTGTCGGCTACACAGTTGTAGATGGCTTTCACTCGCTTCGGCCTTTTATTCTGAGAGACAGAACGAAGCACACAGACAGGTTCGCTCAAGTTTGTGCCGCAGGGAAAGAAAATGGTAGGATTATGTACAGCCACACAATCACGGTGCATTTTATCTTTGATTACTTCAATTTATCTACTATATTATCTGCCATAACTGCAAAGCTTTAGGGATTTATTTTATAATTGCATGTTATTTTTACATTTTTATCGTTGGAATTTTTGTTTTTATCAGAATATAAAAATGTTTTTAACAACTCTTGAGCATAAATTCAGGATGACTGACTGAAAAAGTTCCTCTAATTGGAGGATTCTCCGTCACTGACAAACTAAAAAGAAATGTCGTTACTATTTCATGCACTATTCTAGGCTTGAAAGTTGTAAATAAACCAATTTCTTCTAACTTAAAACCCTAAAAGGGTTAAACATCTTATCTACATAACCTGGGAAAGAAGCTCTCTGCCTGTTAAGAGTGCAGGAAGGAAATTTACTGCACAAGTAGTCATTGGAAACACTGAGACAATAGGTCGACCTGCAGTGTGCTGGAGGGAATTATTGCACAACACTAATAACGGCAGAAGCCATTACTTGGGAAATCAGCAGCTGGTGAAACGGTGCAGCAGCATGAATGAATAAGCGGTTCACAATTTGATGTTATCTGAGTGATAATGAGTGGAAGAAGGAGGGACTCACCGGGTAGGCCTTCCTCGGCATGGGGGCTGGAGGCATAGACTGACCTATGGAGTTCTGGGGGCATCCTGGCACTTCCTTAGCTGGAACAGGAAGAGGAAATGATATCACAACGACAACAAACATTTCCACTTTTCCAGAGAAGAAACAGGACCTGACAGATAGTAAAACTGCACTGGACAGATGAAGATTAATCTGTACGCTCACCCGGTCTTTCGATAGATTGGGTTCGATTTAGAGGCCCTCTGTTGAAGCTCTTATCATTTCTGTAAAACAAAGAAGGAACAAAAAATGTGGTGTCTTCAGCGAAGTAATAGTCATATAAAGACGAGAATAAGTCCTGCTCTTTAAGACTCTGTTACAGATTTATTAGCGCACCATCAGCCCTGTGGGAGATAAAAAAAAAAAGACAAAAGGGCGCCTGTGGGGGAGAGTTATCGCTCGTCTGGCTCGAAGCAGAGCCTAGCCTGGAAGCTAATGAAGCGGCTAAACAGCAGACATGTCGGCTCATTCGTCTTGGGAAACCAACACCACATTACAAGACAAGAATCCAAAACAGCAAGATGCACAACCCCTTGAGGTAACACACAATGTTCCAGTGTATGTGGAGTGAATTATACCAAAAACACCACCGAACACAAAAATTGTTGCTCTTACCCTGCAGGAGATTTCGGTGGCACTGCTCTGGACCCCACTGGTCCCTGGCCTGACTTGGACTGTATGTTCATGGCCTCCATCTTGGCTACAGGGGCAGAACTCAGACCTGGGACACACAGTGACACACAGAGATTGTCTCATATTGTTGCGAACTCAACACACAGCTGTAACCATTACACAAAAAAGACATTTGAAAGCGCAGTATGTAATTTCTGACGCTAGGGGTCTCTCAATCAAAACAAAACAAAAGACGTACACAGCGTCTTTTGTGTGAGGCTACACTATACCAACATGCTCTCACTATAGATGGGTCTGTTGGGGTCCATACCTCCAGTTGAAGTGAGTCTTATTGGGGGGACGGGAGGGTGCATGTTGGGGGGGTCTGAGGACGACCTCTGTCGGCCAACCAGGTCTAAAGAACCAGGCTTCCAGCTGCTGGATGCTGAAGACTGACCGATCCCTCCCAGACCGGCTAACTGGACTGAGAAAGAGAGACACAGAAAGAGACGGGTCATTATGAGAGAGCACTGGACTTTGCCAGACCCGGCGTCCACTTTCAAAGTCTGGCCGTTTCCATGTGAGCGTAATTGAAAGCGACAGTTAATGGGGAGAGGGAATGTGCAGAATGCCGAGGCTGGGGGCTGCAGCGGGCAGCACAGCTGGTTGTTTCTCCTCCGCTCTGCTGGCAGAGCTCCAGACGACCACTAATGATATTAAAGACTGACTGAGTCACAAGTTGACAGGCCTTTAGAGCTATAATGAAGTTTTTTAGCAGCACATAAACAGATGTTAATCAGTCAAGGCGTTGGATTTTAATATGAAATATCACCCTTTTTTAAGCACTTCTTTCATGACCCTGAAGTTTGTGTCCCAAACCATTTATTCTAAACATAAAAAAGAAATCCAATCGTTTGGATTTCAGATCATTTAGACTTCACATAGCTAAGAGGGTCAACAACTTTGTGAAAAAATCCGCCCATCCATCTGTCTCCAACGTGACTTTTCCCTCCAGTACTGAGATACATCTGCGGTATTGAAACGGGTCAAAAAGTCACAAAGACGTGCAAAGTAATTAACACAAATGAGATGAGACGAGGCCCCCGCAGATACTGTAGATCTAAATGAGGTTTTTCATCTAGGGCATGTTTTATAAAAATCTCTTCCCTGAGGCAGACAAACAGGTCAGACTCAGGTTATAGGGGTCATCAGGTTCAAGCTTGATTGTGATTAACATCTTTCCCATCCACTCATCCATATCAACTTCAATGTGTTCATAAAATGAGCTTACCCAGGTTCCTCGGAGGCAGGGGCGGAGCAGAGGTGGTGGTGGGCTGCGACGTGTTGGTGTTGAGGATGGTGCCATAGGTCTCGTTGTTGACCAGGTTGGGCATGAAGGCACGCTGTTTGTCCTTGCCGAGGCCGCCTGCGTCGCGGCCCGCAGAGCCCAAACCGCTCTGGTGGTGGGAGTTGCTGCTCGGGGTGTAACAGCTGACCGGACGCTCGTCTCGGCGATGAGGGCTCGGCTGCAACAGGTCAGAGGGTCAGTGTAGGTAAAAGCTAAGGTGTGCATGTGAGGAGGAGAGATCTGCAAATCAATGGCAGATTACTCTAGAAAAAAACACAAACCAGGAACCACAGTTTTGTAAATAAAAGGATCTGCTCCTGAACTGATGCGATCAGGTCAGGACTAGTTAAACCACACTTCAATAGTAAAGGAACAACTGAAAATATCACTCTGTGGAATTTCTTCACGGCTCTGTATGCAGGGCTTTTAGGTGTCATCAGAGCTGCTGATTGTTTGTTTATCTTTACATATTTGCTTGTCTTCTTATGGAACTATACAGCACTTTGTAATCTCTGCTTTTTGTTGAAGTCATCATACGGTAAAGATTCTTTCAAAATTGTATCCAATCTTGTGACACAACTATATAATAGAATATAAAAATCGAACAATTCGTCTACAGTCCAGGTCAAACAGAAATGAGAGAAGGAATCAGGCCTCGAGATATCGGAGGACGACTGGAATGATATTTGGCTCAAGCTCGGACTACCAACGCGAGATCATGGTGAGAATTCCGCTGGAAGAACATTATGACTCCAAAATTGAAATTCACAAGGTGTGGTTGTCAGGGATGAATGTTAGAGGCAGTGTTGTAAATCAATGACTTGGGCTGCCCTCCAATGCACTAATTTTGGCAACCCATTGCTGAAGTAATAAGGAGCATTTTTGGAACAGCTGAATGCTCCTTCGTTACATTATACCCGGGCAAAGTTGCGGATAAATCGTTTAAGTTCCCAGCAGGAAATCCATCAACTGAAAAAGGCGATGGAGGACTACAATCTGAGCAGCATAGAAAATACTGGGTAAAATGGAGTACATTCTCTACTGGATGTAACCTGCTGTCTGTTCAAAAAAAAAAAAAAGAAAACTACATG
>OMLP01004486.1:5692-16459 GCA_900302685.1 Spondyliosoma cantharus | reverse complement strand
CACCTAAATACAATTTCAGCATCCATGCATTATTCCCTGAGTAGTTTCTGGAAATCGAAAAACAAACAAAAAAAACAAAAAAACAGCAACAAAAAAAAAACTGCCCTGACTCACAATGTTAAAGAAGGTGAGAAAAAAAAAATCCTGGATTCATCCCTTTATCCAAATCAGCTCCAAAATAGTGGGGTCTATTCTGGCCCAAGACCCGCCCTCCATCCAAGTTTCATGGACATCTGTACTGCAGTGCAATCCTGCTGACAAACCAACCAACAAACAAGCCAACAGTTTAGCACCACTAAAACATAACCTCCTTGGTGGAGGTAGTAGATACATTTAACAGTGCTCATTGAGAAATTTGTCTTTACTGGGAGGGTCAAAACTGTGAGCGTAGTTGAAGAACAGTGTACGCTGTGAACACTGTCCACTCATCAAATGTAAAGGTGTATTTTCTGTCAGAAAGTGTTTGTATATCATATGTCCACCAGAGAGCACCAGAGATCCATATTTCAGAAGACAGTCCCCCTGTGTCAGCTCTCTACTGTCATGGTCACAGCAGTCACAGACAGAACTGTGCACTGTGCAATTAACCTCTCTGAAATACCACTTAAGAACCAAATCTCATTTTTTGCTTGTTCACAAATGCCAAGCAGAGTTGAGTGATGCTCAGTCTGTTTTTTGTGCAGAAAACGACAGCAACTGTTGGACTACTGATTGCCTTTTTTTTGTTGCACTGGTGAATTAAAATCCTTTCCATAAAATCCCAGAATAGCAGGACAGCATTCCCAGTACACAACTTTAACAAGAAAATATCAAGCTTTTGACTAATTAAATCTATTGCTGCCATTTGGTAAATTTTCTCACAGCTGGCGGCCTTCACATTTCACCTGCCTTCCTAAATTTTAATTTTTTTTTCTTCTATTTTTTGGTCTCTTTTCTTTCACGGCTCTCTCCATCATCTCCTGATGTATTAGTCCGGGGCTGCTTCAGAATGATCCATAAAGCGTTTAACAGCCTTTCTTAAGTTAAATCAGAGTAATCTTATTCCTCATCCGCGCATGTACACACACACACACTCACTGATGCCGCAGAGCATGTTTAAGTGTAGTGGTGGCGTCTGCAGCCCATCCACAGGCCCATTCTCCCGGGTCTTTATGATGCTAATGTACTCCCCAGTCTAATAAATCCCTGTAGAGCTGTGAGGAGGAGATCTTATGGCTCACACCGATCACCACCTTTTCGCCCATATCCCCCCCCCAACACACATACGCGCGCTGCTATTACTGCAGCAGAAGTGCCTGCCTTGCACTTCCACAGACACTTGGGTGGCTGTTTAGTAAGAGGGAGAGGGGGAAAGGGTTGAGACAAATCAAACACGAAGGTGCAATTTAAGAGATGTTGGCACGGGAACGCAGAGCTCGGCCCTGGCATTGAGTGCTGAGGGGAGACACACTGAGAAACACTCATCACCTCTTTTTCTGAAGGTCGGGCCGCTTGAAGTGGGTTTGGCACGGCACCTCGAGCGCTGCCGTGCCCTACGGGGGGGTGAGGAAGAGGGGGAAGTAAAATAATCACACAGGTTTTTATGAATGTTCAACAAGCGCCGAACAAGGAGCTCCATTCAGAGCCGAGACATGAAGCTTCATTCTCTCCTCCTTTTTCATCCTTCCTCCTCCAAGTTCCTCTTCCACCTCCTCCTCCTTAGTCTTCCTCTGGCCGCTGGGCTCCGTGTGTGCGCATGACTCCTCCCTCCCTCCCAGGGGAGCAGTGTGTCACTCAGCTTGAAGCCCACGGAAGAGAGGTGAAAGGGGGCTGATTGAGCTAATTTAGCCCCTGGATGTGAGATCAGGAAAGGCCTCACCCTCTGCTAATAGACAGACATCAAAATGGAGATGAGGGGGGGATGAAAGGAGGGAAGGAAGAGCGGAGGGAGAGGGGACTATAAAACCGAGACGACTTTTTGATGGATTTATCTCTTTTTGTCCGAGGGGATGGTGAGAAAACTTTTATGAACACTGAGTGACATTGTGAAGTTGGTAAAGGTTTATGAGTGTTGCCTTGAATTAAAACCTGCTGATATTACTTATTGATCCGTCCTCCTCCATTAAGATGCCGTCAATCATGGCCTGCTTTATGATCTCTCCTGGCCCAGGCCACTCACTGTACATTCCCCCTGACAGGCAGACTGGAAGTCACACCAAAAATACTGGCTTTTACCACATGGATGGAGATTGGAGACAATTTTTATAGCTTTTGCAGGGATACATACTCCTGTAGGACCTGATGGCCCGCTATCAAAAAGCCTCTAATGTAGATGGCACGATGACACAACATTGATTTTAGTTCCATGAATCACCCACACTGCAGATTCAAGTTTGTTTGAAAGTTTTTGAGGCACCTCTGAAACCCTGAAATCCCTCTTCCACACTAGTCCTCCAAACAATACAACCACAGCACAGTAAATATCCCTAATTTTCATTAGAAAGCTTAGATTCTTGTGATTCTTTTCATGCAAACCAATTCAAGATAAAACCACATCAGCAAGGTGCAATCAACAAACAAACAAGCCAACAAACTAGCATATACACTACTCACAATTAGTTAGGGATATTGGTATATTTTATTGTTTCACTTGATTGCTTACTCTTTGACATATTTGAATTTTCATTTGTGTGTTTTGTGAATATGTTTGGTCCTCCAAAATATTGCGACACATTTTATTTGACTTTTAATTAATATTCGTGCAAACGCATATTCACCCATATCCCAATATCCCTAACTAATTTTGAGTAGTGTATGTATGATTTTTTCTCAACTCGCTAATATCTTGTCTGGGTCGCAGTAGTCCATGCATAAATGGTGACAAAACGACAAAAAAAACACTGTGATGGTGGAAGCTTATTCATGCTTGTATCTGTAAAAAAAAAAAAGACGTAGTGATTGGCAGCTCATTTGAGCAGATATGAGCTTCTATGCCCACCCCAGAGCCTATAACAGCCAACAAGTAATGGGCAAGAGACACATGACCACTCTCTCTTCTTCCTCCTCTCTCCTGAGCCACTTACATCGCAGCCTCCAGATGATTGAACCAACGAAATTTCAAATCCAGAAATATAACATTTCAATTTATAAAGCCCTAAACTTTTTGCCTAAGCACCTGATTTTGACTATTTCATATGCATACATTCAGCATAGATAAGGAAATAAAAAAACTATAATGAGTTTTTGCCCCTGTTACTCTCTGGCAGGGTTATTTTGAGGTCATAAAATGGCTTTTTTACACAGGAGACTGTATGATGTGGACTCATTGTATTTTCCAGCTAATGGTGGCAGTTACAGGTCATCCTCAGGCTAGATTTTGTACTAAACAATTTAGGTGATAAAAATAAGCACTTACAGAGCTTCTGACAGCTTGCAATTCAGTTGATAACCTTTCAAAAGATGCCTATACTCCAGATGGTTCAACAACAGCTTTAAATGTACTCTGGACTATAGGTTTAGGTGTTTTAAGATCCTTTTAAATACATCCCCAGGAATAAGAACAGGCTAATTCCTCAACTCTTTAAAGGCATTTTTTTTCTAACAAGAGTTTTGTTACACACAGAATGTGTGTTTACAGATATGAAGTTCCGGTTTCTAATTTGACATCTACTGGATCTCATTTTACACTGGAGTATCAAAAGGGTTGAGTAAAGGCTGTCACACATTGTAAAAGTGGCGTACCTCTTAAAGGTAAAAACTGAGCGGTCACAAACACCCATCAGACAGCGCTCCCTTTCTCTTCCCCTCACATTCTCCCACTAACTAACTCGGACCTGACACCGTCACCACATGCACCTCCTGTCCTTCTTCATTTCCACCTCTCCTGCCCCTCTTTATTCTGCTGCACCATTGTCCATCTTCCTCTACATATTTAATACTCTTCGCTGACTCCCCTCAACCCCTCGTGCCTCTATTCCTGAAAGAAAAGGAGCTCAAATTGGCTGGAGAGATGAATAATGTCCCCGCCATTAACAGTGGCACGAAAGGTTCAGTCTTTTCATGTGTGTGTGGGGGTGAAGAGATGAGTTGCAGGAGAGGTGAGGTGGTGGTGGTGTGGTGGGCTGCGGTCTTTATCATTTCTTTCTAACTTTTGCTCACACTGCAGCAGAGGAAGAAGCAGAAAGGGAGAGGAGCAAGTACAGTTTAACCATAATCCCTAAACCTTCTCAAATCTCACAGATGCACTATTCTATCGTGCCCATTTTTGATCAATTACCTCATGTCAATGTTTTCTGTTTTAGTCCATGTTGTAATCCAAGTATCACAATTGTAAAGTAATGCAACTTGATTACTTTCTGTTACTTTTGGATGACCTCAATATCAAACATGAAAAAAAAGACGAGAGCAAAGAAACATTGATAGGATGACTTTTAGTTAATCTTAATGATGAGCGTATTCTTTAAGAATAAACATTTGACTTTCTGTTGGACTATTCGGTTTCACTTGAGGCCAGAGTGATGTTGTGTGAGACACTTGAAGTATGTGAACACGTATGCACAGTACATCAATAGTAGCGTATCATTCTTTATCTTAAAATTGTAGTCCTGTTAGTAATCCCCATTTTTACTGAATGTAACTGTAATCTAATTGCATCTTTTTTTTCTTTAACCGTACCAGAACACAGTTACATTTTTTTGTACCCTAATTACGTAATCCCATTACATGTAAGATGTTACTCCCCAGGGCTGCAAGCAACTCAGAGAAGTTCATCTTAACCTCGTGTCAAAGACACAAAAACTTCTAGCACTAACTGTCATCAGGGTTTGGTGTAAACAAAATAGTGAGAGAAAAGACCTGATCCATATAAAAATACAAATGGAGTCAAATTGAGTTCAAATGTGCAACAAGGTTTCCAAAATTCTTCCCATTTACCCTGACATTCTAAATGTTAAATTAAATCGGAGTTTCTCCATGTGCACAATCGAAATAAGTTCATGCAACCGTTTTCTAAAGCACGGTGGAGTTAGTGTCTTCCAGTCTTTGAATGTGTGAACGGAGAATTAAAGCTGCCAAAGGGAGCCAAGTCTCTGTCTGGAGAGAGACTCCTATGGTAAATGCTGGAAAAGTGTCTGTGCCATTTTAAAAGATGGAAATATTTCACTGAGTTCATGTTTGACATTGTTCTATCCTGATCACACACTATCAGGGAGCATTCAGTCAGTCATTTTGAAGGCACCATACAAAATTGAGATCAAGATGACCTTGGCTGGCTTTACTATATAAATTCAACGCAGACAATAATTACTAGAAATTTCTGCTTGAAGAATCAAAGGAAGGTTAATAAGCTTTTATGTATTGAAGGACCTATTCGTAAGTTGATTCTGAGTCTCATTCCTAACTCGTTAAACAATGACACTCTGGGTTTCTAAATTCATCAAAAACTGACGCTTTGGGATTGCAGGACGAGGCGAATGGGGGTGAGACTCAAATATTTTTAATTTCGTTTTTACAAATAGAACCTTTAATGTGTATTGTACTTTGGATAAAAGCTGCAATTTGTATTAAAGAAAACTGTAACGTTCTTTAAAAAATAACAATAATTTATATTTTTTAAATTCAGTTCATGTTTTCAAATCATGTTTTGAGAAGAAAAAAGTTGATATTTTGCTCGGGTTGTTTTTATCAGTGGGTTTATTCTTGGCCCCTGTATGTAAAATACGTTGTTAGGATGAGCGTTAAAATATAAAAACCAAATCTATGAAGAAACAGTCGAGTCTTTGACTTTTGGTTCCCTCGAAACATTTTGTGAAAGCTATAATTTTGATTCCCCCCCCAACATCATGAAAAATGAATTAGAAATAATTTCAACCTGACTTCTTTATTGATGAAATTCAATTTTGTTCCAAAATGAAGTCCATGTATCCTCAGTTCTTACAGTCATTTCTCCCCAGATGCCATAAAACAAGTGTCTCTCTCCTTGGACGGCCAGTAGGGGGAGTGAGTGGTCCACAACACAGTGCGGCACAGTCGAGGCAGAAGACAAACAAGGCCTGGCTGTCATTTCTGAGCACTGAAAATGAATATGTTGTTTGGAATTGCGTTGAATGTCATCGGTTGACAGAAGGAGCGTGTGGTGCAACCTCTGTAAAATTAAGACATGGTGTCGTCTCTAAATTCCAACCGCAGGCTGCCCGGGAACATAATGGGCAAATTGTTGTTGGGCTGTTTAAATGAGCACAAACAGTGTAACATCTCTCAGTTTTGAGGGCTGCTTGGAGAGCTGCTAAATTAAGCTTATCATTATTAAGATAAATAATGCGTCTGACATCGAATTTGTCACATTCTGAAGGTTAACCACTCCATCGTCTCCTCTGGCAGCTGATGGAGTGGCTTCTAGAGTGATGAATCTGGCATCATATCTTCATCGCAGGGGCCTTTTTTTTTCACATGGGGACATTTATCTTGAGCGGGACCTCGAATGATGGACAATATTATCGTCCTTGACGACCAAAACACCATGAAGATTACTGACTGACTAATGGTCTGGCGCACAGGATTCATTGGAAGCCTAAGCTCCTGAGATCTGTTTGTTCTTTCGCTGTGTTTGTTTCTCTATCTGCCAATCCAGCCATCCACTCATCCAGTCATCCATCCATCTCGCAAATCCTCTTCCATTTCGGCGTTGTTGTGAGCGAGAAGCTGTTTCGCTGAACTTAAAATCTGAAGGTCGCAAAGATTTGACTTTTTTTTTTTCTCTTCCTCCATACCTCCCTGAAAAGCAGCATAGATTATACAGCCTACAGCTGTTATCACATTTATGCCCTTCTTCAAGCTTCTTTTTATTCTCATCCTCTCGTCTCCCGCCTTTCAGAGACCTGAAGATAACGGCACGCCACATGACGCCATTGTCCTCCTTCTCTCTCTCTCTCTCTCTTTCTCTCTCTCTCTCTCACTCGTAGGTGGAGATTTAAAGTTCTGTTTTAAAACTGCCACTGTTCCAATCCTACTTAACCCCCCCTCCTCCTCTTCCTCTTGTCTCCCCCCTTCCTCCTGAGTATACTACCTAACCCTTCTGAACTTCAGTCAGAGTTACTGAAGACCTGGAGTACACTGGGGAGTCAGCTACACCGCTGAGAGAGAGACTGAGATAGACGGAGACTTAGCTGCCTGCTATTCTACCACTCTCTCCGGTAATAAGAAAAGTTTCTGTTCTTTTCTGTGTTACAGCAGGGAGATAAAACTAGGGATCATTCACATGCACTTTTGCACACACACACACACACACACACACACACACACACACACACACACACACACATATAGACGCATGGTAACACACTCACAAACCCAGATTTTATGAAATGCACCCAGCAACACATGAATTCAAACACAAAATGGAGAGACGAACTTGTGCTCTCTGACTTCTTTTGCACAAACTCGTGCGGACAAAGAGAACCAGACGACCTGGGAAGAGAAAAAGAAACAAGTTTAGTCTGTAAGCGGCTCGAAAACCTGATTCGAATTAGAGGGCGATTTCCACAAAGGTCAATGTATTCAGCTGATATCCTAAGAGGGAGGAAATTTAATACCCCTTTTTGGTTGAATTAATTAATTATAATATTAGGCTAGCTCTAGGGGCCCTTTTCTTCAGTGATTAAGTGAGCACATATCTTTAAAAGACTGTGTTGGTCTCTGGGGCCCTGGGCTTCTGAACCTTGGGGTGAAACAGAGAGAGATGTATTATACATGAGAGGACGGAGAAACACAGACCCGTCTGCTCACCTCCACGGCGAGACACACCGTGTTCCTTATTTAGACCTTCAATAGCACTTGTCTTTCTTTGCAGAGGCGCTTCTCTGTTGGCCCCTCTGCCCTCATCTGGTCCCCTCTGTGTTCAGCTCAGTGGGGTTTAGGTTTAAATGTTTTCAGGAACAGTTCAGTGTTTCCCCTGTGACTGCTCTGCATCCTTGCATTCGTGTGCTGATTTGGAAAGAATCTTAAAAAAAGGAAGACCACATTATTGATATTCTCCATTGTAAAAAATGAAGAATGGTCCCGCACAGAGAATTAAAATGCATTAACCTGTAAGCAGCACTTCAGGTGATGCCGAGATTAACTACATGACAATGGGTATAAGAATTTAAAAATATATATATTATACCTATGAACATCTTTTTTTTTGTGTTACTGTTTATTCACATCAGTTTTATTAATTAATCAGTCGCCTGTGAAGCACTTTAAACTGATCCAACCTGTATGAAATGTGCTATACAGGCCAAGTTCGATGGAATGATCGAACACATCTTATTTCTCAATGAAAGACTTTATATGCTATTTATTTGGCAACTTAAAAGGCTTATAAACATCAGTTGCAACTTGACAGTAAACAGTTCTGTTATACATGGCTTATAAAGCGTTTCATTGTTTGTTTGATCAACTGTAACTGTTTATAAATGATGGTTATTATAAAGTGCTTTATTATTGTAAAATAATGATATAACTACAGCCTCAGAGGGGCACTATGTAGTTTTGGAGAAGAAACAACTCAAACTCAGAATTTTAATATTTACAGTATTTCTGAGGTAATAATACAAACTCAGAAAAAGTCATCTTTTCCACAACTGAATAAACAAGTTGTTCTCAGAGGGAAATGAGGTCCCTAGAACACTGTCTGACGCAAGAAAGGTGGCAGGGCCCGCCACATATAAACAAAGTAAAACAGTATGAAACTGTGTTGTACTTTAAAGTCAGATTGTCTATTCAGTGAATTCAGTCATGAAAACAAAGTTTGTTTTTGTTTTTTGTAATTTATGTAATTTGTTCTTTTTACTTTGTAATTCTCTTCTGATCAACATTTCTTCCCGAAGACTACATAATGCACCTTTAAAATGAACATTGAGTGCAAGATTATTTGCCTCTGAAATGTGGTGGAGTAAAAACACAAAACCACACATTTAATATTAATAAAGTACCTCTTAGACCATATCATAAACTTACTTATATATATGTTTATGTACGCGTGTGTGCATGTACAGGTGTCTCCCTGAGCATGTGCTAACCCCTGTGCTGACCCAGCGAGGAACCTCCTACCTGTCAGTCATGTTGAACATGTGTGTGTGTGTGCATATGTGTGTGACTGACAGGTCTTTGACATCACGTCTAAATCATGGTTACTTAATGGCTGTCACCCTCTCCAACAGAGGCTGATGCTGGAGACAAAGTGGAAAGGGCAGTGACGACAAGAAGGTGATGACAGGGCGACAGAGAAAATGATGGGATGCTGCTACAGGGGTATGTGTATTAGTACGTGTGTGTGTGTGTGTGTGTGTGTGTGGTATAAACAGAACAAACACAAGTGGAATTGAGTGGCTCTAGCTGTATGGACATTGCATCCATCTCCATACAAAGGTGTTGTGGTGCAGAGCCAACGAGCCCTTGTAACCAACACCCTCACTCCTCGGTATACACACACACACGCACACACACACACACACACACACACACAGACACACACAACCGTAGGCATCCTGCCCCCACTGCCTGACCCCACTAAACATTCAGGTACAATTAATTATTCCTTCCTGATCTAACGAACGCAGCACACTGATTGGACGCCCTGAGGGTGCAAGGGCACTATTTTAAAAACACTTTCTGGTCATGAATTTTAATCACTTCAAATGTATTGATAAATTATTAATTAAGTGACTTTAAGTGATGCCAGGTGGGCATAATTTCAGGAGTAGTAAAATGCTTTTGGGGGTGAGGCGCTGTGATGTGAAAAGCAGAGCGCAGGAGCTTGTTATTTTTCTCTTAAAGCAGCTGTTTTATTTAAAAGGGATTCCTCACAAAGCGTCTCAAACAGTCTACAGGGCGTATTTGGTCAGACAGAGAGGATCCGCCATTTTGCAAAAATTATGCCCATTTTTCATTCTTTGTTTTATTCCAGCTGTGGGGCTCCAGTAGTAGTAGTAATAGTAGTGGTAGTAGTAGTAGTAGTCATGGTAGTCGTAGTAGTCTTTTTGCTGGATTGAATATCTTCCGTTTGGTTAGTGTGGCCTTGATCCTTAAGGGCTCCCATGGTGCATATTCTTTGGAGTTAAAACACAACGTGTCAGCATTTCCAGCTCATATAACTAAAGTTTTGGAAGAACAAATACAGCTCTGGTTTAAAGCCCCAAGAGGCACACTCTTCATCATGCTCTTTCTGGGGTGACATCCAGCATAAATTCCTTCACGATATTGCTAATATTAGGCTAATGTTCGAAAACGGAGACTGAATATGTGCATGACTCCTGCTGGCACCCACCCGGCAGGTTCGGAGTAAAAATACAGTATGTTTAAGTGGTGGGTTCCAGTGTGTCTGTTTCGCATGTGCCTGCGTGTTCTATAGGTTAACCTGCCGAACAAGACCCGAGCGGGAACAGCGCAAATTACAAATTACCTCCCTTATTAGGCCTGACCCCAAATTTCCTTTCATGAATATTCATTATGGTGGCCGCTCGGCGCGCCAAGAAATGAATTTGCCCTCTCGTCGGAGTGGACTGTGAATAAGGAATGATTAATGGAATTCTGCGTGGTATGAATCCATCATTCCGAGGATGGAGGCTGGCCTGGTAATAAGGATCCAATTAGAGCCACAGTGGGTGGGACACAGCAGGAGCCATGGCAAAATGGACCCTATAACACCTACACACACACACACACACACACACACACACACACACGCACACTCACATACCTGGCAAAGAAACAGAGCACAGAGCTGAATTTTGTCTTGCAAATTACTAT
>OMLP01004482.1:41296-52526 GCA_900302685.1 Spondyliosoma cantharus | reverse complement strand
GTGTTGATGGCTAAATTGGGCCTTAATTTTGGGGTGGCAAACGGTGATGGCAGGGTGCTCTTATTGTACCAGGGTTATGGTATGGGCTGCTCCAGCCGAGGGATAATAAACCCATTGTCTTTGCCCACCTGTCGGGGCCCTCATAGGATGGACGCAGTCACAGATGATCGCTTCCAAATTGCTTCCTCCATAGAGAGAATAAGGTCAACGGGGCGACTCAGGTGGCCCCATGTGTGTGTGTCTGGGATCAAGCTACCTGCCAGGGTCCGGCCAGTGTTGTGTCTGCGGTCGTCATGGGAAAAAATCGAGAGCGGAGACTGTTTACCCGAGGCCCCGCTTCCCCTCCCTCCCCATCCGTTTTTTTTGTGCGGAGGAAGTCGGCTCGGTCCCCAGACAGCCCTCTCCCCCGTCACCCCTGCCTGTAGACTTATTGTTTGAATACAGTAGTAGCAGCGAGTAGATAAAAATTCAAGGAAGAGAGTTTGGGTAGAGTGAATGTGTTTTTATACACGAAGCCGACTGGAGGGAAAGTTCTCTGTTCACACACACACCGAGGCCTCCCAGACAGCTCTTGTGTTTTCCTGTTTGGGTCTAAAGGAAGCTGCTTACACTCAGCCTGCAAGAAATGTAGGCAAGTAAAGGCCTTTTCCCTTTTCCTAGGTGAACATTAGCAACGTGTTCTTCTTCTTCCTATTTTTGCACAGAAATCACCCAGCCAGCATTAGAAAAATCAAGATGACAAATTATTTCTTTGTGCGGCCACATCCACTGAGAGCAATTAAACATTTTTCATGCTTCCTGTCTGTAAGTGCCCACTTTATTTCAGCAGGAGCAGAGTTTGACAACTTGTTCAAACTGTTTCAACTGCACATCGCCCTCTATACACATCGTTTGCAATGCTTTTCTAATTATGAATATTTTATGACACTGTGTTGAAGGGCTCAACCCCAAATTAACTTTGCTGAAATTAATGCCCTTGGGCGAACAGCCTTAAGCTCCAGCCGCCTTCAGACCAGCGGATGATTTAAAAAACTCTGGGAGGAAAATGCCCTCTGCTCAAAGGACAAGCAGGAGCAGCACAGACACCGACAACCTCCAGATTTGATCTCATCAGGGGAATTCACCTGCTTAATTTGCATGATTAAAACCCACAGCACGGTAAGCGACGACTTCAATAGTGAACGGCAGACAGTCTGGATTCAATAATTGTAGGCTGCGCTTATTGTGGCTGGACACGGTGGCTGGGTGAGGTGCGATGTACAGAAAGATGATCACTGCAACCTCGGCTTCAAAGATAACAGTGAGCGTCTTGCTGTAATCAGAGGCTCTGTCAACACAGGCAGACAGGACCATGCAGCTGGATCAGAGCCAGCCTCAGCTCATAAACTGCTCTCTGTAAGTCTGCGGGGTATTTCACGTTTTCGTAGCGTGTGCTGATGAGACGTAATGAGAGGACAGTGTTTTTTGTGCCCGTGCCATCGACCGTCTCATGAAATAACCGAGCGGGTGTCAGTGACAACAATGGGCCGTGACCTGTAAGGACCATAATTCCTTGCCCGTGGCCACGCTGGAGCAGCTCGAGCCCCTCAGTCACAGCTTAGACAGGAGCTCTGTCACTTGATATCTTGTTTTTTTTTTGAAAGGGCTAACCATAATTGTATCCATGAGAGAGATGACAGTCAGGGAGAAAGGGAGCCTGATGGGGTGGTGCATTGTTGCTCAGGTTAATGGAATTCATTTGCGTAAGGATGGGTACCACTGTCGTGTCTGTGTGCTTAATATGAAACCTGTTAGCATAACGAAATAGGGGGTGTCTGGGAAGCAGCTAAAGTTAGCTTGCTACTAGCACCTCTACAGTTCAAGGTGAGGTTGAGGTGTCATGGATGGTTATGCACTGTTTTTCTTCTTCAGTTAGTTGCAGTCAAAACTTTAATTAAAATTGCAATGTGCAAGGCTAGCTGCTAGCTAAGCCAATCGCATGTTAGCTGAAGCTTCATAAGCCTGTTAAGCATCCATACGTAAGACTGGTGTCAATCTTTTCATCTAACTCTCTGAGAGAATGTGAATAAGGTTATTTACCAAAACAATTCTTAGAGGCTATGTATGTGTTTTTACCTAGGCTAAGGAGGTTATGGTTTTTGCCCATGTCCATTTGTTGGTTAACTGATTTGTTGGTTTGTCACCTGATTTACACAAAAAACACTGAACAGTTTTCCACAAAACTTGGATGAAGGACTGGTCGTGGCCCAGAATAGACCCCATCAACATCAAGGGACTGATCCAGGACTTTCTTCTCACTTTCTTTATTAACATAATCAGATAGAGCGTTACTCGACATTTTCATTAATTTCTCAGGGAATAATGCATTAATCTTGATGAAAAAGTTGGAATGTTTAGTGAGTACAACATCTTGGCCTTGTTGGAGGCATGCGCTTTATTGTGTGCCATTACTTACTGCTACGTAAAACAAGAGGCTGAAACATGGATACATGTTAAGTCTTTGCAGTTCAGTTCTAGAGCACATAGGCCTATATTGGGGTTTGGTATGTTGCAGAGACTGCAGGTCAGAGATAAAGTCAGCAGCGTTAACACCCACTCGTAAATACTGAGGCCTATGAATACACTTAAGCAGTCTTGGACCTTGCGAGTACGCTGAATGATTAACAGAGAACGTCCTGCAGGGCTTTGAGAGCTTGGAGATTGGAGGTTGAGGTCAGTCGCAGCCAGGCCTCACCTTTCTGATAACCTTTGCCTTCTGGATATGTAAGAACTGAATTTAGGATTAAAAAACTGACCAGGTCAGCATGAAGTTAGAGGTGTAATGTAGTTACATTTGGGAGACAGAGAAGGAGCAAACCGCCAGCAAATCATGTGTACCACGCATGTATGCACAATGTGTCCAAGCCTGTTATGGATGGTGTGTGTGTGTGTGTGTGTGTGTGTATGTGTGTGAGTCTGACTATAAATGCGGCTGCAGGAATTAATTTTCACCACAAGGCCTTCTGCCAGTTTTTTCATGTTGAATTCATAAATTATGGCTCCAGTAATTCCCACAAATAGCTCATTCGGATTCATGTTTGATTTGTTTGGGCTTTGTTCCTCATTTGACCCATGATCCACCGCAAGCGCAGAGTTGTTAGTGGATCCAATGTGAGTGTTACAAATCAGATTCTGTTTCCTGAAGCACTGAAGAAAGGAAATTAATCAACCTTACGTCATGCAGCAAATGTTTCCTGACCAAAAAGTCGGTGACATTGTGTGGTATGAGTTTGTTTGTCTTGAGCTCGATGTGAAATAAACACGTCTTTCGACACACTCATTTGTGTGTATGTATACGAATTCCATGTATTCACTGTATGGTGCCTGCTTTCCACCTATTTTTCTAATGCATCCTATGCCTGTGTGCCCGCTTAAGGATTTATTAACTGTTAGAGAAGAAGTGTTTGGTTGCCATGGCCAAGTAGCCGGCAGGAACAATGCTTAGTTGATAATAGTATACTGTGTGTAGACGAGTGTGTGTTTACAAGTCAGTGTGAGAGAAACGGTTCAGGGGGGACAGTGAAGAAGTGGGCGCTTGTCGATAGCTGCAGGTCAACCTACCTGGCTACTGTTTCTCAGGCGAGTCTCAGGCCTTTGTTGACTGACCTCCGACCTTTCTGTCAGTTCTCCCAGTCTTTATGGCGGGTTAGGGTTTCAGGGGGCCGACCTGGGCTGAAACAGGTGTAGGCTGCCATAGATTCGCTGCAGGAGGGCAGACGACAGGACGGAGTGACTGGCAGACGGATGGTGGGAAGGATAATGAAAAAAAAGAGTGTGTGAAAAACCCCTCCGGTTGCGAAACTTGAGCTAACGTCGAGTTAAAACAGAGCATGACTATATTATTCTATTCACCTCTAAGCACCTGAGCCCCTGAGGCTCAGTGTGATGTGTGTGTTGCGTGCCTGTGTGCCTGCTCAGCAGTGCATGCACTCCAGAGAGCCTGGGAGGAGATGAGAGACGAGAGGGGAGAATAGAGGAGACTCTGGGCTGAGGTGTCCCCCCCCCTCTTCCTGCTTCATCCCTGTGTGCAGTGTGACTTCTGCTTTATGGCATGTGGCTGTATTAAACAGCAGAGCAATAATCTGGTGTCAAGTGGTCCACAGACCACAGACATCAGTCACGGCGCTACCGTGCTGCAGTGTATCTTTGAGCCTCGGCGACACGCAGCTGTTCACTGCCACCTCACCTCAAGTTTCCACAGCTCCATTCGTTCACTCTTCAGCTGACAGCCACCTTGTCACATGACACATTTGCATGCATTGTGTTCGCTTCTGTGACATTGACTGTTAGCGGTGGAACTCTCTCGGCAGCTCATGATTCGATCCAACTTAATAAAACGATCCTCGATGCATCTTGCGTCAGAATTTCTGATTTCTATGCATGATTTATTTTCTCTTTATGTTACTGCTTGCTACTTTTAAAGCCAAGCTCATTCATAGTTGGGCAAATGTAGTTGAAGACATTAACAAATCTACTAAAACTATCAACGGAATGTGACCAAATAGCATTATTAATATTATGTCTGTGTTTTTATTTGCAGAGATATCAACTGAAGTTAGCATGCTAACCAGCTAGCCTGTCCCGGTCCAAAGCTCTTGTGCTAGTGGTGTCAACACTAACATGCCCCTGGTCCCCGAGCTCCCAGTCCGAACCCCTAGCTGCACAGCTAACTGAGCTAACTGAGCACTTAACGGCCACTCTGATGATACGCTGCCTCCTGTTTGTTTTGAGTATGAATTTGACAGGAGGCAAATTCTTACATATTGCACCTTTAACACTTGAGAATTTCTGGCTTATTTTTTATAGAAAATTGGTCATCATTTGGCACTTGCATGAAATTCTGAATCTATTGCCACTAGTAGGCTTTAAAAAAACTCTTCAAATGAACAAGAAAACTATGGCAGGGTACAAAGGACTCATTTGGTTCCCTTTTTGGTTGCCTTTGAAGAAAAATGCCTTCATTTCTTTTATTTTCCTGCCTTTATCTCCACTTGGAAGCTGCACATTGCAGCCACAGTGCTTATAATGTGGACGGTGGAACAACTCTGTCGGTAGTTAAGGGAGCGTAAAGAGTTCCTCATTCACTTTCCTGCCTGCAGATTTTCACAGCTGTCCTGCTCTTCAAAGGGGCTGACTCTGACTGGACGAACCCTTTTTTCTAACCTTCAGGCAGCTCTGGAATGAAGGCCACATCTCCACCGTGTCTGCTGCAGTTCCACTTTACATCTTTAATTTGGCGAGCTGAAAGTGAATTGACCCCAATTGTTGCTGCCCGGTCTGTTACTTATCGCCGATTGCAAGGGTAAATTGCTGCGAGGCAGAGTGCAGGAAATGGGTTCAGGGTGTGCAGGGTTGATGGGTCTGGATGGAAAATGAGCTGCGGAAAAGGGCTGATGCTCATCGGCTTTCATCGGGAGGATAGTGAAGGAATCTGTTAGTGGAGGATGAGGAATTCTCCACCTGGAATAACTGCCATTCCTTACGTCTGCACTGCGCTCCTGACTGCGGAGATGAAACAGGAGCTGACTGAGGCTCCTCTGCACTAACACACACACACACATAATCTACATTCACAGGCACGTGCACACAGGTGAACTCATGCGTGAGTTCAGACGCGCACACACATATGGACAGAGTTTACCTGAATGTGTCCTCTCCTGGCCATCTGGCCCTTCCCAGTGCGGCTGCATGCCACTGTAACGTCTACAGAGAGCCGTCCAGATGTTCCCTCAGTTACCTGTCGAGGTGAGACGAGCTATTTAAAGCAGCTCAGACCCGGGAATTTACTCCGCTGCCTTCACTTATTGTAAAGGTTGCAGTGCCTCTCTCATTCATTAAAGTCAAATATGTAAAGCCGACCTATTATCCCGAACCGCTATTCAGTAAAGACGTTCAATCAAAGTGTGCGACTTAGGAGACCAGCTGCACCATTTCATTATAATGAGCTGATGAGAAGGCAATAACCAGAGGACAAGGAGCTTCACGCTCGGTTGACCGTCTTAGCTTTTTCCTAGATCTTTTCTAAAATGTTGCTGAAGTGGTGTGATGCATTTGAAGAAATGTATTCTGTACAAAGGAATGGTAATGGCCCCAATGTGTGAGAAACAGTAAAACTGTCATACTTTCTCCGGCACTTTGTGAAACACTCTTATTTCACAGAACACACATTTGTCATTTGTTCAAACTTGTAAAATAAACAAGTTGTGGTTTTACAGAATGAACTCAAATGGTGCTAGCAGGCAGTGTTTTGTTCCCAAGTGCGTGTTTGCCGAGCTATCAAAAGTGAGGCCTGGGTCTAGTTTTGTTTTATTAACGATCATTTTTACAGAATTTCCTTTAACGTAAAACCACCAGGTAAGACAGAGATTGTGACATCACCTGTATTATTAAGCTGTTTTCTCATCGTTGGTGCGTTTGAAGGATGATTGCCATGCATAATAGCACTTGTCTGAATGGGCTTGCTGCTGTTTGCCGAAGGATCATGTGTTACACCGAGCCAGACTGAAATGAAACAATGGCTCCGCAGTCTGGGCTGACAGGGTGATGTGTTACAGCACAGCGCAGGTCTGCCAGCATGGGAACGGAGCAACAAAAGCAGAAAATGTCAACGAGCAAAGAACACAAATGCAACAAGAAGTGTAACCAGAGGGAATGAATCAGTTTGACTGGGTAATTTAGGCCCGCCGCCTCAGTGTGATTCTGAGTATGTGTATGTTTGTTTTATGCTATCTCGGGGCTCCTACCGCCCGGCTCCGTATGTCACGGTGAAGTGAGACGCGCTCGATCCGGGCAGACTGCAGTCCATTATTGAGTCTGATTCAGAGTATTGGAAAAAACATAGTTGTTGAGATAAATTTTCAAGGCGGCGCACAAACATCGAGGAGCACCGAGTTGGAGGTAATCTCCTGCTGGCTCCATAAAACGCGCTCAATTGACAGCGGGCCTTGTGGTAGCAGACAAATCGCCTGGCTTATAGCAATGTGCTGAAAGAGAATGCCAGCGCTGTGTATCCTTGCCAAGATGGATATGCAGTCTGCAAACTCGGGGGCTGTTTGGGCGTGGCTCCCGTGCTCACAGCAAACAGTGGATCAGCGGAGTGCGGTGCCTGAGTTGGACTTGACATTGGCCTTGTTTGTTTTCCTCTTTGGCAGATGTTAAGTGTTGGATGTTAGAGGTTTATAAAATCTGTGATAAATGCTTAGAGGGAATGAGCCACCTCCCTCTGTGAACAACCAATGTCAAAGTGCTAGCAGCAAGGCACTTCAAGACTTTTCTCTCACTTATGCAGAGTGAACTTGAACAGAATTTGTGCATGTCGTTGTCTAAAGCAGTTTCAAGAAACGTTCATTTTTGTTGATTCTGGCTGCTCCTGTGTACGAAAAACAATATGATCATCACCTGTAGTAGTATGATATCAAAGTGTATCAACAGTGGTTGGAAGCACTGGCTGCATTTTGATATTTATTTAAAGCCAACGTGTTCAAGGAGCCTCTCAGTGACCAACAGTAGTAAAGTGTGGTTGTGTCGTGAGTGCACCAGTGTGCTTTCATGTCGTATTTCTGTATATGTGCCCTGGTGACGGTATGCATACCCCCCCGTGTGATTCCATTCGTGTTTGTGTAACAGTAAATGGATCGTGATGGGGTTGTGTTGTGATTGGTAGGTGGCTTGTGTTAACCCGTCCTGCTGGGCTTTCCCAGCTACGCGCGGGGCTATTCTTTATTGTCGGGAGCTCATTCTGATGCGTATATAGTGCACCATAAATCCTGGCGCGGTGTGAAAATGCCAGTCAAAGTTCACGCCGCTCATGTTCATTTCATGCTTGAGTGTCCAGCCCCTGTGAGCGAGGATGAGTGTGTGTGTATTGATGATGTGTGAATGTGCGTGTAAGTACCAGGGGAAAAAGAAAAGAGATAAAGCACATTCGGAGTCGCTCCATCCTTTCCACTTTGCCGCAGAAGTCATCCATCTTTCTGAACTTAACTGCTACCAATTTATGATTGCATTATTACAGCCCGTGTTTTATCCTCATTCCAGCACACAGGGCCGGTGGTGGTCTGGTTAATGTAGAAGGTGATGGAGAAGGTGACCAGCCGGTGCTATTACTCTGGTACTCAGCAGGCTTACCTTTAGGTAGTATATGATGAGAATACAAGCTCTCTTTAGCTGTGATTTTCACCCTGCTGTTTTCTGACTTGCTGCTGGTTTGGTGCTTATATCATGGCACTTATCCTACTGTTTAACTATATTCCACTCACTTATTAGCTGTAAGCGGCCTGTATCTCACATTTGCACATTTGTATATATCCCTGCTTTAGACAGAAGCAGCGGTGTGTGGGTTTCGGTGTGCCTTTTTCTTTCATTATTGAACGACTTGACTTTGCAATTTGCCTGCTGACATTTTAAAGGAAATAGCTTGGCGATGCGTTCTGCAAAATGGCAGCAAAAGTTGCTTTTATTCCCATGGAAAACTGTGCGTCGCTGAATTTCTCAATTGGCGGAGCGCATGAAAAGGTCAGCCTCAGCTGTATGGATTTTCATAATGGATTTTCACCAGAAAGAAGTAAATCAGGGTACAGTACGAGTATTGTTTGCGGTTAATTGGCAGGTGAGGGCTGTTTCTCTTGGATCTTTGCACTTTTGGGAAAACGTTTGAGGAGCTTCCAAAAGCAGCAATGACTGAGGTACATTGTGGTTTTTGCTACTTTTGGGCTGGTTGTCCTTACAGTGCCATGGTTTTCAGTTTTTGGTCAGTTATTTCTTGTTTAATTTTGTAGTTACATCCTCTTGTGTCTTGTTTGTCACCTGCTCACCTGTGTTCCCAGCCTGATTTCCCCCCCTACACCTCTACCACCTCTACCTCTTCAGCACTGCCCTGTTCCGAGTGTGTCTCTCTACCGCATCCCCTCGTTATTTTAGTTTGTATTCAGGCATGTGTTGTTCTGTCACTCTTTGTGGGTCCGTCTCTTCCTGTCGACACATCTCCTGTCCTCCTGTCCCTGTTCCCCCCGGTCCTTGTGTGTCCTCCTGTGCTCCCTGTCTTCCTGATTTGTTCCTCATGGTTTTCTGCTGTGTCCTCAGTTTTATATTTCGCTTTCGTTGTTCTTCCTTGGACTTTCCTTTGCCTGTCTTTGGATTTTAGATTTCATTGGACATCACCTCATTAAAGCACGCCTTTTTGTTTTCAACCTGCCCGCCTCTCTGAGTTCTCTGGAACCTCTTTTGTAACACGTGACAAACATTATCATTAAAGACGCAAAGTCAAGAACACCCAGTTCCTCATCATCAACACTGAGTTTCTGTGCAATCATGAACTTGGCTCATATTTCCGCCCACTTCTGAGCTGGTGAAGTGAGCACATTTACTTCAAGGAGGTCATTGGTGTTCAGAAAAAAAGTCTAAATGAGGATAATTAATTTGCATTCAGATCGGCAGAGATATACCGTCCTGAGAATTGATGCCATCTTGAGCTTGTCATCACTCCCGGCGGATGCATGTGGAGTAAACCTTCCCCTGCTTCTCTCCCATGAACCAGCTCCCATTAATAGATCCGTCCTTTATGCTTCCCCTCTTGTTACGGCCGCTCTATTTTATGATGTCACTCTCTCTGCTGAAGAGCTCTGGGCTGTTTTATCTCCTTCGTGTGTGTCGGGCACTTAAACTTAAACCTCTCTGTTTATGAGTCCCAAACTGCCTCTCCATCCTCTGCGTTTGCTTCCCAGTATCAGCTCGGCATTGCCCATAAAAGCCCAGGTAGTCCTCGCTGTTCTGGGAACTCGCTGCCTGGGCCTCGCTGGGCAGAGTGGACCCCCAGCTAAGTGGCCGACTCCCATGCCGAGTGTGAGAACAAGCCTTTGAGAGAGTGTGGACAAGTATGTGTGTGTATGTGTACAGATTATTAATGGAAGTCTCTTTGGCCTAACTGGAGGCCGTCAGACAGATTTGCTGTCGTTTGGAGCTGCCTACTTTCTGGCGCTTCTTGGAGTTGCGACTAGCGATTATTTTCATTGTCGAGAAAATGGTGAAAGACGTTGATCAGAGCCCAAGATGATATTCCCAAATGTCTTGCTTTGTACACAACCCAAAGATATTCGGTTTACTTTCTGTCATAGAAGAGTAAGGAAAGCAGAAAATATTCACATGTTCAATCTGAGAATGACTTTTTTCCTTTAAAAAATGAGTCAAACCGATTAAAAGATTATCAGAATAGTTGGTGATAAATATAAAAGTTGTTCTAGTGCTTTGTGGTGTTTAAAGTGCTCAACATGATAGATAGTAGCTGTTGTTTACTGCTCTAAATGTATGCATCAAACAAAAAAAAACATTGCTGGAATGCCTTTGAACGTGTCTGTGCGACGCGGAAATGCTTCCCTCTCTCAGATGCCCGTTGAGAAGGAGGGAAGCTCTCGGGGAGCACACCTGTGTCTTTGGCCTTGGCAAATTCCTGCATAGCTTGTCGGGAGTGGATGCTACTGTTCAGTCCTCTGACCCTCCGCTGCGTCCGAACGCACCTCCCCCTTCCCTCCTCCCAGAGCAGCGACTCAGCAGCTCATTAGAGCCGAAACTCTCAAAACCCAGGGGTCATTCTCCTATGTCCGCTGCAAGTCCAGACAGCTGGCCGGCCGTAAAACTATTATGCGGTCCAACTTAAATGTGTGGTTTTATTTACACGCAGTGTTTTAAAGGTTGTGTCCGTTTGAGTTTGACGTTGAAGCAGTGTGCTGGTTTCCAGGGGAGGACTTGGTCAGACAAAGCAATGCTGACCTTTGGGTTGAGTTCATGAGCTGTTCAGAAATAATTCATTAGATCGTACAAGTTTTCTACGACTCTAGAATGACTTTTGGGTACAAAACTGACAGCAATGACTTATCAACAACCAGATACTGCAAAGTAACTAGTAACCAAAGTTATCAGATACATGCAGTGGGATAAAAAGACCAATGTTTGCCTCTATAATATAGTGAAGGGGGTGTATAAAGTAGCGGAAAATGGAAAGTAAAAGTACTTCAGAATTGTAGGTAGGTACAGTACTTGAGTAAACTGTACTCAGTATACTTAGTGTTAGATTTTATATAAAGCTGTCTGTGTGAGCAGCCCTTCAGCAACATGTGTTCACCGCTGTCACACGGTCATTACCACATTCATCTAGCGAGACGTTGCCCCCCCCCCTCCTCCCTATTCTGTCCATTCG
>OMLP01004482.1:5699-33024 GCA_900302685.1 Spondyliosoma cantharus | reverse complement strand
CACACACGCACACACACACACACACACACACACACACACACACACACACACACACACACACACACACACACAGGATGAATGGATTCCTGTAGTGGCGCGGCATTATTATCAGCTAGGTAATGACAGTGTACTTGTGTTGCTGCAGATACCGTCGCTTTGTTTGGGGGAAAGTCTTATTACAGGTCTGTTTAATCTTGTCGAGTCAGCAAACAGGCGCAAAACATCTGTTTGATGTGAATCGGTGAGCCGTCCCTTTTTGGTGTTCGACCAGAGGCGTTCCCACAGAGCTAAATAGCATGCTAGTGTGACATCCTGAGTCATTGTCTTCTCTGCCTCCGAGCAGGCAGTGGTTAAATTTAATGGTCTGTAGCCCAGGTCTGCTGCTGCACTAAAAGCTCGACCTGGTATCTAATCAGAGTCACAGGCCCTCCAGCCCTCCGCTCCTTCAGGGGGTTCTGAGTCGAGTCGGCCGGCTTGGGAGGCGGGTGTGAGAGTTGAGAAGGAGCAGGGGGCCGAGAGGGATTACACCACTGGATGTGTTGCTTTTATCCTGGGAATGTAATCTGCCTTAATGCCCCGTGCTCACCCGGGGCAAGGCCAGCAGCTGTGCTCGTTTTTCTCCGGCTTGGCTGTCAGAGTGAGCCGGGGCTACCTGTGGGAAAGCGGGCCTGCCGGAAGCTCTCGTCCTCACCCCGGGACCTGGGCCTGGGCTCCTGCGGTTTATTGGGGGGCCAATCTCTTTGAGACCTCTAGAGACGGTGTGTGGTTAGGGTCAACACTGTCTTGGTTCGAGTAAACAGAGAAGGCTCGGCCGCATCCTTAAAGGGAGGCAGAGGAAGGGAGAGCCAGGAGGTGAAGGGGCATTAGATCTGGCAGCTGCTGTGTGGTCTTGATTTTTTACAAGAAATGCAGTCATAGGAAGTACTTAAGAATTGTAATGTGTAAACAGGACTGTTGCTGGTGAGGAGAGGGTTGAGTGAGGATGGATATAAAGCAGCATGGTGTTGCTCCGACTCCATTTGAGGAATGTTTCTATGCTAGTAGAATAATAAAGGAGAAGCCCGGAATGGGAAGGAAAGGAAGACCGACTGAACAATTTGATCTTTTTGGAGTTTTGGTTTCTGTTTACTGAACCGTCATAATGAACACAGAGGGAGCAAGGACTAGTGAGGATCTTTTGCAGTGTGAATGATGTTAGAAATAAGAAAAAGAAAACCACATTCAACAGACCGAACCAACAATTCACATATGAGTTGACGAGCACCAGAACGTCAGAACTTTGCTTTTTTTTCCCCCCATCATCATGGATGCATGCTGGCACAATTTTGTCCCATTTCTCTTTCTGCCACTGCTGCAGCGGGTCACGTGCTGCCTTTATGCCTGGGAAGTCTGTGATGGGCTCAACTGGAATAGAAAATATGCTTTCCCAGAGTATTTTACTTTCAACGGAGCGTGCCTAAAAGTCTCTCGGCCGGCGAGGGGGCCTCATGCATTTCAAATCAGTATAACCTTCCACTGATTTGAGTCAGCTTGTGTATGTGGCCTTGCGCTCTGCGGCAGAGGCCCATCAGATGATGAATGCAGAGACATTCAGATGGCAGTCACACTTTGTCTGGTTAGAGAAAAGGTGTGCTGACGAGACGAGGTAAATGAGGTGCGATTTGAGGAAAGATCCAATGTGGGACTTTGCCCGGTTCTGTGTGCGCCCTAAGGAGGCACGGGAGAGAAATCATGCACACCTTTCGCGCTGTCCCCTCATCCATAAGTGGTTACGGCTGAGCTTGTTTCCATCAGCCTCTGGGCATGTGCTGTCTGTGATGACACTCTCCATCAGCCCAGCGAGACAGTAAGTTAGTTGGGTGGCTGTCTCTCCTGCTGCTGCTGCCCTGCATTTCATCATAGTTAGTGCGGGGACAGAGACAAACTTAGGTCTCTAAGGACCGTGAAGGGCTCATTCCACAGGCAGGGCTTTTTTCTCCCCAGTGTGCTCGGCACACCTCCTTTCCATAATAAGGCCATAGCATCTGACTGCATTTGTCCCCAGAGTTTAATAAAGATCACTGCTGACAGGCAGTAAACCAACACAACCACCCATGAGCCTCCAGGCAAGGGCCACAACCCCGACCTTCCTCCTCCCTCCCTCTCTTTCTCTCTCTGTCATCCCATCCTCGCTTGTGCAGTTCGCCTCTCTCTGCGGACAGACCTTGGGTCAAAAACCAAAACCATCTCCCACTCGCACAGAACAATGGCCGGAGGAGTCAGAGCCCTGTAGTAGCTCCACGCCTCGCCGCCAGCTGGAATGCTTTGAACATTTGGTTTGTGTTGATGCCGCGCAGTACAAGCTCCTCTGAAGCAGCGCTACTATTCACACCCACTTGCACCTGCCAGTAATAGATCATATGGATGATAAAAGAAACAATATGGCTTCTGGGCTGGGAGCACTCGTGCATAACATTGTTTTTTTCCACTTTATGCTTATGCACAAGCTCTTAAGCACAGACATAAGAGTAAACTGTGAAAGCCTGTCACTACATGCTGACTTTTAGGCAAGTGTTCCTGCGATAGTGATTTAAACATCAACACTCACTAAGGGGCCTCCGACTCATCAGCCTGGACAGCTAGTTGCATGGCTAACTGAGCTAACCAGCCAACGGTAGCTACATTTATCAGCAGTTGGACTGATGATAGGATGCCCCCTATTTGTTTCGACTGTGATTTCACCCGGATGCCAGTTCTTGCATGTTGCACCTTTAATATAAAGTACCAATAGTCATGATTAGTATTGTCGTGATATATATATTGAAGTTTTTGGTCTGAGAGTATTGCAGAGCATTCATGAAGTTCTTTTGAGGAGATTTAAAAATATCCACATATATTTTGTGTATCGAGCTACTGCCCTCAAACTCACAATATTATTTTAAGGGCCACCAAGCCATGATATAAAGACGGATTCTGTGGCCTTCAGTTTCATCATACCGGCATTACTCTCCTCCGCAACCCAAACATCATCGTCATCATCACCACCATCATCCTCCATAGCCTTGTGGCCCTGACCCTTTATTCACTTCGCCGGGCATAAAGCTTACAGACAGCTTTACAGGAGCAGCCCGCTCTCTAACCTCCAGAATCCTAACTGAATAGCAGATGGGCTCAGCTTTGTGTGTCCTTTTATTAGCTCTCCTAAATCAACACCTAACAATGCACGGAGGGAGAGAGGGAAATTGATTTCTTGCATCTACCAGTGCCCCGAGGTGGGTAGAGGTGTGGTTGGAGAGGGTAAAGGGTGAGGGGTGATGGAAGGGCGGAGTTGACTGGTTATGACTTCGCTTCAATTTCCTGTCTGGGAAGCATGTACGTGAAGGCAGACCAGACTGTGAAAATAGCAGCCAGTGGTGTTTTTCTCTTCTCCTCTGTATCGCGTTCCACCCCAATTTGTCACAGGCTGTTTCGTCTTATTCCAACGGAACTGTCCCATCCTCACGCATAAATATCCGACAGCAGAGATCCAGCAGCATTTAAAGCTCTATCATAGCATCATATTCCAGCATAAGCTTCTTACATTTAAATCCATTCCTCATTGGGATATACCCGCCTGATACCGTACTGCACTTGATCTGCCGTTACCCAGTCGTCAGCCCGTTTCTCATTCCTTATTCTTTGTGAGATTTATGGGGTGTTCTACATCCTGAGTGTATTTTCTGAGATGTGCTTGCATCCTGTCCGTGCCTGCCCATGTGTGAAGCAAGCAGCCAATATAGTAAATCATTAACCGGGACCAATCCGTTAACGTCAGGTCAACCCTTTGCATGACTGTCCTTTAAATGACAGAGTGATGATATAGAGATTATGCTTAACCAGCAGGGTGCATTGACATAAACTGCTCTCTGTCCATCGTGCGTGATTTTTCTGGAAGGTTTGTGTGATCGTACTTTTAATTCTGCGTGTGTTCGCAGAGAAAAGGTCATCTTTGTATTGAGCTGCTTTCACGAGGAGGAGATTTAGGGTCCCTCGGCCTGCCTCTGTGGTCTCTAGGTCTGTTGGGTTAGCTGTATTAAGTGGCACTGCATTAGAGCAGAGGATTGTTGTTTCCCCACCGCCTCACTCCTCCTGATCACCTCGGAGGTTCCACGGAGCAAAGGCCTCATAAACATTTATGTACGGGCTGTGGGCTCATGTCTTAGGCCACGACTCCACTGGGCAGAAGCCCGGTGCCCCTTTATGCCTCTTAAGAGACCGTGTTTGTCTGTGTGTTTGTGTGCGTGTTTGTGCGTGTGTTTATTTACTGAAAACAAAGAGAAAGTTATGTTCCGCCCTCACTGATAGCTCTGCGTGCCTCTGGCTTCCTGGAGGAGGTATTTATTTTCACATTTGGTGGCTCATCATATGTTTTCATGCTGGGACACTTGTCATATGTAAATGTATGTCTTTGGGGCACAAGAGTCCCCTCAGCTGTTGTTTTCTTTTGTCATTTCTCCCAAGCGGAGATGGACACCCTAGGGAGTCTACATAGAGATGTGTAGTGAAAGGACAAAACTCCACTGGACACCGTCTCTGAAAGCAGAAATAAGCTGAAATCTGCTCACTCCTCTTGTTTCTTCACAAAATAAATAAAAGCCACATTTTGCTTGTTTTTTTTTGTTGTGAGGAATGCCTCTGTGGGATCTTCGACTAATCCCTCCAAGCCTTATTTCCGAGTTGTCTCCTCACGTATAGCTTGTTTGTTCTCAAATTGTTTGGTGGACCTGATCAGCAGTTTAAAGTTGCATGCAGGCAAAGCATCTCAGTCTAAACAAACAACCGTTCCAAAAAAGAGGAAGTGGTTGAATTAGGGAATGAGGGTCCCAGAGGGCAGTCAGGGACCACACTAGTTGCAGACCACTGACGCGCCTGGAAAATGTGAACAACATACAGGAAATCCTTTGAAAAGATAGTGAAATATGCTTGAGATCAACGGCATGCAATCTTGTTAAAGTGTTCTGCCCGTTTGCTCCACAGGACCCTGGATATGCATCCTTCCTGTTCGAGCAGCTCCAAACACCTGGGAGCCATGAAGCTGGCATCAGCTGTTGCCAGGTGTGCGCCACGTCTCTCCACCAACTGAGGCGGGAGGCCTTGCAGACGCTCCACGCTCCCATCCTCACCATTAGCTCAGACATGGCCGCCCTGCCCGCTACATCCTTCTTGCCGCAGCCTGCTAGATTCACCATGTCCTCCGGCGTCCATGCAAAACAGCTGTCCAAAAGTCAGCCGGCTGCCCACTCTATGCTGCCCTTGGGCGAGCGGCACAGGGTACCAGGCTGGTCGCAGAGCCCCTCGGTATCTTCAGGGCCAAAGACAAGCGTCCAGGTGACGGTGGCAGGAGGGCAGCTCACTGGATCCTTGAGCACTGTCACCATTCAGGCACAGCAGTACCTGGAGGGCATGTGGAGCATCTCCAGGGTCAACAACTTCCTGCCTCAGCCTAAACCGGTACGTCTTGAATGTGTCCCTTTGCATTTTATATCACATTGCATGCTTTTTCATTCATTTATTGCAATTTAAAAATAGTGCAACAATAGCATGAGCATAAATTAAAAAAGCAGACAATAACTACGACTAGCTACTTTAGCTCCTTTTTGAAGTTGTGAGGGCCATATCTACATCATGGCCTTGGAATCTTATGAGAAATAAGAGTTTTTTTGGCAATTTAATAATGACGATGAGCAATAGAGCGATCCAAAGGCCTTTTAATATTTATAGCAGTAAATAGGCTACACACAGAACAACGTATGTTACTTCTCATATTATATGATCAGTGGTGAGCCTTGAATCAATCCATGGCATGTAAGGTTTGAAAAGTCCTTGAAGTTGATGCTTAGGGAGGTGTTTTTTTCCTTTAAAACTTTGATTTGTTGTTACATTTTAGACCTTTAGGATATGATGTGCTTTTATCGATCGCCTGTGGGGGAAATTGAATTTAACACAGCTGCACAAGGAGAAAAAAGTAGCAGCACAAGAGGAGAAATGTAAATGGACTCAAGATAAATAAGATACACTAGAATAGAAATTGTATAAATAATAGATGAATCAGTGTGAATAGACATGTGCAATGTTCATGTAAATGTAGGAGATGATGATGATGAGCAAGCATTCTTTTCCAATGACACCCTGGTTACAATACATAAGAAATAACATCCATATAAACACTGGTACACCTTAGATATAAGTTACACAACAGACGGATGAAGAAGCCCTGCAGAGAATCTGTGAGTCAGAACTCTTGTGCTGACCTCTCATTCCTCAGCGGTCATGGAGCCTGAGTGATCTGAGGTCAGAGGTCATCGCAACACTAATCTGCTGACCTCCTCCTCAAGGGCATTTCAAACGACCACCCCACAGCCTCGCCATAACTCTTCTCTCATGTTGCATGAGCATAAGCGTGTGCGTTGTTTGATGTCTAAGAGACCTGGAGAGGCCTTTACCATCGGGGTATTAATCACACTGTATATCGTGTATGTTCTGCTTATTTGCACAATTAAGCTGTTTTTTTTTTATCTCAATGTTTTTCAGACAATGATTTCTAATAGAGTTGCAACAATTAGTCAATAAATTGATTGTTTTTTTTTTTTAAAATACATTGCCAGCTATTTTGATAGTCAATTGATAATTTCAGTCATTTTGTAAGCAAAAATTACGATTTCTATGTTATGAATGATCGTAAATCGAGTGTGTGGGTTTTGGACTGTTGATCGGACAATAGAAGAAATCACTTTGGGCTTTGGGAAATTGTAATGGCCATTTTTTCACAATCGTTTGACATTTTATAGACTAAATGATGAAAGTAAAAGGCAGATTAATCTAAAATGAAAATAAACATTTCTGCATATTTCTTTTCATTCCGTCTTTTTCAACTGATGCGTCGACAGGGACATCTGGTTTCAGACCTCATTTACAAACCACTGTGACATTCTTCACCAGGCAGACTCGGTGTACAAACAAAACAGCATGTGCTAACACTATCCAGTCCATGCACTTTGATATCTCCCATTATATATATATACGGTAAATTTCTGTTCCAACTGTGTTGATAACTCCAGTCTGTTATGGGTCTTGGCAGTGTTATTCCTTCCTTTCTGCTCGACAATTGAAGACAGATTTTCACTCCTCCCTTTAATGTCAACAAGTGCCTTTGGCGATGGTTTATGGGCGGCCATCAAAAGCTTTTAACTGCATGTACGCAATCTAGGGCAAATCAAACGGCCTGGCACAGAAGGGAGAGTCTGACTTGTGTTCTCCATCTATGTGTCTAAAAGCAATTAGCGGCCCTCGGAGCTGGGATGAGTTGCTCAATGCCACATAGCTGGCTGAGGCCGGGGCCCTCGTTCGAAAGAGAGAAATGGCCCTTCAAGACATGAAGTTACAGACACAGCAGAAATGTTTTTTTTTTTCTCAAGCTGGTTTCTTTCATTAAAACCAGATCCTTCAGAATGACAAAAACCCACACACGCTCTCGAGGATTGGGAGTTAGGCTGTGCCGAAAGCTTCAATTCATTATCCCCTCTTGGGTTTTTTTTTATTTTTTTGTGTGGGGAAAGCACGCAGTGGTGTTCAGACAAAGAAGCAGGCATAGACGTTGTGCGTGTTAGACCGAAATCCTTCAGAGTGTGTTAACCAGGGAGCCTGGGGCGCTCCCACACACAGCCCATTATAGGGCACCTTGAATCTCCCATCAGGGAAAACGCTCTAGTTAACATCTGGAATGATGTTTGTGGTTGTTGGAATTGAACTATCTTGCTCCCTCTTTGTAATTGGCTGACGATGGGTCATATGGATGTAGCTGAGACAATCTTTTGCTAGAAACCTGGCGCAAAACCCGAACTTAGATCAGCTCCAAATTCCCAACTTCTTAACCAGTTCTTGAAATCATTGGCAGTTTAGGTGATCCAGAAGACAACATTTCAAGCAGTGCGATGCGACGATTCAGAACAAGAAACTGATTGTCCCAAATCTGCGTTTCTCCCTTTGCTCCACATAAATCACAACCACATGTGCGCTAATCTACAGGGTCCAAGTGCTCGTGACCCATGAGGGTTTCCGTTATTGGCCCACTGGTTGCCTGCTGCCACGGGTCTGCTCCGTTGCCACCAATTTGCCGCCCAGCAGATGATCTTGGCTGCTGCTTCTTTGGTGCAGCTGGGCTTGCATGGCAGTGTGCCACCGAGAGTGACGATGATGAGGGGAGAAACGTATACAGGAAGGGAAGGGAAGGGAAGGAAAATTCAAAGTCCTGCCAAAGTAGGAATTTTTTTTTTTTTAAATAAATGGCATTGGTACTTTGTTTTGTTCTTATAGACAGGAGTGAAATATCAGGGTGTCTGAATGCACTGTGGGATTCCAGCATTGTTAGTCAGAAGTCGATTCTCACCTAAGATGCTTTCTGTTGGTTAGAGGGGCCATCCAAGCACGACAGCCAGATTAACACAAGGCCTATTTCACTACAGCAGTAATCGTCTGTTGACCGCTGGGATCGTAGGTCACTGGGGAGTCCGGCTACTCTCAGCGGCTGAGGAGAGGGTTGGGTGCTGGCCTACACTGTTTACCTCAGAATTCACAGGAAGCACTTTCCCAAACTCTTCTTCTCTCTTTCAATTGTCTTCTTCACTCTCTCCATTATGTTCAAATCGCTCGCTTTGTATCTACCCCCCTCCCTTTTCTGTCCCTTTTCATTCTAGTGGTAAACCAAGGCAAAGGGATCAGGGAGGGCTGAGGGTTAAAGGGTGGAAGGCCAGCTCATTACCGACTCTCAGCGCAAACGGCTGAGCACACATCTCTCTACTGACACGGCCTAATTACCTGACCAGGGGATAGATTGTACTTTTCAGCCAGAATCAGGGCCAGCCCAGGTCCAAGGCTGCAGAGAGCAGCCTGGCTTAAGTCTCCAGTTTTAATACCAGAGGGAATAAAAATCTTTGATAGGCACCGTGATGTGCTTGAGTGTGTGTGCATGTGTCACTGAGTTCGCAGGTTGTCCTGAAACTGTCTGCCACTTGATTTTTAAACTACCCAGACTCGATCGGTGACAGATCTGATGTTCTTTACACATCAGCTTCCTGTACGGCTGCGTGTGAAGTGCTCTCGTCTTTCGTGCCAAAGTGTAATGGGTCTACTTCCCTGGTATGCCCGGAGTTCCTAACCTGTCACCGACACCAGCATGGTGCGAGGCTTTCTGCTCTGACATCTGCACAAGGATCTGTATTTGGCTCATTTGAGTTTGCAGCCAGTTTTTCCACGGTGTGCTTCTCAGGCCATAACTTCACACAACCGCAGCTTGATATCTGACTTAACCTCCATGATGAAGTCTCAAGAGAGCAAAACCAGACCTCCAAAAACAAGGGCTGTGATTCGTAACTCTGATAACAAGCTCAACGGGGAAGAGATAGGAAAATGGGAATTCATGAGGTACATGCACTGCAGGGGCCTCATTACAGAAACGTCTGGCTGAAATCTTATCTTATCTCAGTTCAGGATGGCTTTTAGGATTTTTTCGTATATCAGAAAAACCTGCTTCCTTGCTGCATGTAGGAGAAAAGTAAAAACAATCCAAGATAGAATTGCACAGACCCTGTCCATGAAGACGAGGAACAACATGAACACGCCTGTTGGAGAAGCAAATGCTGATGTAAGCCTGTTGGAGAAGCTGAGATCAATGTTAAGAATCGCTTCTGTAATAGGATGATAGGATTTTTCCTATAAGTGAAGACAGGTCATGCAGTTAGGACATTTGTTCTGTAATGAGGCCCCTGGACCACTGTTTGACAAATTGTCAGTGAGCTTTTTCTGGGAGAAGAACAGCACATTGTACCACATGTAGAGTCGACAGTGGCGACACTCTGCAGGGCAATGGCCGAGCCTCTCGTGAATGTCAGAATGTGAATATGTCCTCACATCCTGATGTATAGCATTCACATGTCAGGCCTGGCATATAAATAGTGCAGCTGTCAGCCTGTGCTGACAAATGGCAGATAATGGGAGGCTGTACACTTTGCAAAAAAAAAAAAGATTGTAAAGGATGTTATTTTAGTTGCCAAACACAAATCCAGGGCAAACAGAGGTGGTAAATATGCAGAGGGCCTGAACTGTGTTTATAATACATATCCTGTCAAATGGCACTGAGGCTGCAGTGCTGTGTTGTGCTCCATTCAAGGTCGTTGCTGATTACACAATGTCCATGTGTCAGTGTGTTATAAATGTTTTTAGGAAAACTTTGGCCTTTATTTATTTAATTTCCGACGCTGAAAAGCCACAGAACCGGTTTTTGTCAGCTGCTATTGATCATTGTCTTGCAGGATGAACTAGCGGCTCCGGTGAGGATTAACCTTTTGTCAGATTGTGGTGGCTCCAGCTGAAGCGTATAGCCTCAGAGTTGGCTTTTGGCTTTTATAATTAGCTCTCTGCACTCCTTCAGTTGGTCTATGAGCAATCAGTGAACCACTACAGGCCCCAGAGCTCCAGATGAACCTTTACGTGCCCTGTCCATGAAGCTACACCAGTTTTAGCTCCAACTTGAAACAGAAACATATGGCTAGAAGGCTTAGTGTATGGATGGTTTCCATTTTTTGTGGACTTGCGTCTACTTTAAAGGGGCACTGTGTAGATTTGCAGAAGATATTCGAACCAAGAATTTTATATTTAGGAATCGTGTTGATGATGAAACTGTCTGAGCTGTTTTTAAATAACCTGCTGAACATATAGGAAGGCATACAGGAAGGCATACAGGTGGTGTATCCAGTGTTTCTTTGGCATTAGTTAGCAGAGAAACAGATGCAGCTCACCTCAGTTTCCTCCGTTGCCGGAGCTGTGTGTGCTCATGCGGGCACAATTTTATACCTCGTTAGCACTTAGGCTGTGGAAATCTAATTTCTCAACATTGTTGTTGATTGTTTACTCCCTTGGAGGTTTGATTGTCCAAGTATAACTCAACTCGCAGGGTGACGCGTTTCTCATTCCTGATGCGTAAAGTTCCAAATTACCCATGGAGGTATAGATATAATCTGGAGCAGGGTGAAGTAAATCGCTAGTGATTTAATTACTAATTAAATGTGGGTTATCACTTAATTACGGTGGGCTACAGCCAGAGCAACCTCAAGAGTGTTGCCAGAATCAATGAATGGTGCAGCATCCTTGCTGTTCTGTAGGGAGTTTTCTGTGGTGGATACTGCTGACTCCTGCTAACCGGTGCTGGCTGCAGCAGCTGCCTGTCCATCTGTGGCACAGGGGGAGTAATGGAGTGGAAGGAAGGTGGGCAGGAGCAGCAAAACTTGTAAGTGATGGTTTTTGGCCTTATTTCTGTATCTGTGTGTTAACAGGCCCAGGTTTTGATGGGAGAGGCAGACAGGGACGTCACAGCCTCGGAGGCCCAAGTCACCACCATGACCACCACCAGCACCAGCACCCTGACGCCCTGCCGACTGAGGAGCTCCAGCCAACCGGGACTCCCAGCGCCCGTTGCCAACACATCCACCTCCTCATCTGCAGCAGCCTCCTTCTTCATTAGGTAAGCACGCCCTGGACGAGTGTGTCAAAAGCTAGGGAGATTAGCTTGAGCCGCTTGCGGTGTTAAACGAAGTGTTTAGCGTTTGCGTGAGCTTGCGAGGAGGAGATATGCACAGACTCGCCTTTCGAATGTCTGTCGAAGGTTCACGGTGTTGACTACCATGTGGGGCACCTGTACCGTGGAGATGTTGTTCTTGCCACGGTTGAATTGTAGCATCGCCTTGGGATATGCACCATCATGGGACTAAATGAACCTTTAGTTACAGGCACCAGTGCCCATGAATGGATAATAGAATTACATAATTGGATATGAAGAAGGAGTGTCTCACGAAGGGGCTTAGGTTAAAGCTGAGCATTGTCCTGAGGTATTTCATGTTTGGTGTGTTTTTTTTTTCTTTGTTTCTTTGTTGTTTTAGTGAAGTGCTGATCATCAAAAGTAAAAAAAAAGTGTGACACAGAGCTCAATGTGCATGTCTTGTTACTCAGGTCGTCTCCACGATCCACATTTATAATTTTTGCGTCTTCAACTCGAAACAGCTCTCCAGATTTGTTTATTTTCCATTAGACCATTCGGTCCCCGTGTATCTCAGGCTTTCTCAGCCCTCCTTGGCTCTGGCGTTGTCGTTGCCCCGGAGAGTACTTCACCCTCTCCAGGCGGGTGGATGGCTGCTGCAATGTGCTATATTGTCATTGATAGATTCCCTGGCAGGCTGGTCAGTGCATACATTCGCTGCCTCCACTCTCTGAGGAGTGCTGCGGCGTAATGAATGTTGGCGAAAAGGGAAGCTGGCTAAGAGTGATGCATAGGACCATTGAAGCTCTGCACCACGGGAGGTGAAGGGACTTGTGGAGTGTGACAGGAAGCCCATGGGGGATCTGTGGAGCTTAGCTTTTTCTCCAAGCACCCCCAAATGGAGTTCGTCTTGCCAGCTTTCGCAGGGTCAGAGCATATCAGTAGGAGCCATGAGGCCTCATCTTTTTTGGTGAAGGGGACATTCCAGATCCTCCACTACATATGCAACTTCCTGTGCGTGCCGCTTCCCGTCACAAGAGCAGACGTGAACAACAGCGAGGTGCGGCCCTCAGCTAGACAGGGTTAATTCCTGACACTGATTTATTAGTTCTCCATGTTTTCTTTGGACCTGAGCTCAAAAAGAGTTGCGCAGAGAGCCGAGTCTAGCCAGGCGCAGGGAAAAAAGAGGGAGGTGGACTTGTTATTTCCCCTGTAGCGGGTCCTGGTGGGGCAGAGGAGGTGTAGGTGGAAGTACAGTAAAAGGGTTCCACCTTTAATTTCATCCCAGTGATAATTTGCTGCCAAGAATGTGGTGTTTTACTTGACCCAGAGGAACACAATGATGACGGGCCAGCTTTGAACAGCATCACATCCCGCAGATAGAGAAAAGAGCGGTGGAGATGCACTGTGCTTGATTTGAAGCACACACCCGTTTCCTGGCCCTCTGCAGCTGTTGCCTGCAACAGGAATACCATCATCATCATCATCATCTTATTGTTGTCTTTGTTTCATCATTTTGTGGATCGCTGCTGATTGAAACGTAAGTCTGCAAAAGTCAGAACTGATTGAATCAATCAACAGATTTTATTGTTTTTTTTCCCTGCCCTGGGATCTGCAATTGAAAAAAATAGAGAAAGCAAAGGAATGAGCGTCCTTCATGTTTTAGACTTGATTAAAAACTTGCATCTTATTAGTATTCCTTTTTGTTCTCGAAAGATACAATTAGTGGGATGCATGTGTGAATCCTGAGAGCCCGGGATGTTGGAGCAGAATAACCAAACAGCAGTTTCTACCCCGATGGAGTGGAGAAGGCTCCTTAGACACTTGTCTGACATTCACTAACACCGTTCCACTCAGAGATGAAATTTTAATTAGAATGCAATTAGCTAGAGTCGAGCTGCTGCAGCTAGTCTGCTGCTCGGAGAGAAGAACAAAAGCAATTCATTCATTTTTCATTGCGGAAATAAGTGAACCGTTCAACTGGTTAGAAAAAGCATTTAATATGTTTCATTTAAGATGTCTACTGAGTTGAAAAATCATTTTAGGATAAATGTTGATTTGATAACTGCAGAGAGCAGCAGGTCAGAGACACACTTTTGTACATTTTATGCACACATTAGTAATGTGTCTCCTCAGAAATAATAACCGGTGCCCCTGAATTATTTAATTGTGCTTTTAAATTACTTCAAATGGGGTAAAAACGTTCACATACGCTTGTTTTGATTACTCCCTAGTAGAAGCACCAGCAGCAGAGTGTATAGAAACTAGAAAAAGTCTTTGATCACACAATGAATGAATGTATCTTCATGGAACTCCAGTTATTAAGTCATTCTTTTCTTCCTGCTTCCTGTCTCTTGCAATTATGAAAACCTGAAACAAGGATGACCCTGGGGTCAGTAATGACCAATTGGCAATTAGTCCGACTATACAGTGCGGGGAGACAGGAAGAGCCAAGGGTCAAACTATGACCGGATGGTGTGTGTGTGCATGTGTGCATATCATTACGTGTGTGTGTGTGTGTGTGTGTGTGTGTGTGTCTGAGTATAACTGGGGGTGGGGGTAATGGATTTAGAGCCATGTGCTCAGCTGACTAGCACGTTGAGCTCTGATTGCCTTGTGACAGAGCATATGATTAGTGTATTGACACAGCGTTGTGTAATGAAACCAGGCGGGGCTCACCACGGGGGGCCAGACGATGTGGCTATCTGCCGCCTTGCAGATCCTTCTACCCATCTTTCTATTCCATTAACACCTGCTGATTGTGACGGTGTATTTATTACCCAGCAGGCCCGTGGGATTTCTCGGTGCACACTGCTGACAGGACTCGACTGCTCAGTTTACAGTCTACTTTTCTCGGTGTGCTCGTTTCTGCGTGGAAACTTTCCACAGTCTAATGTTGGCCCCTTGTTTATGTTTCTTGCACTAATCATCCTCATGAGAGGGATTATTTACTCGCTCTGAAGACACATGCGGGTAATGACTGGAAAAGTTTAGAAGGCCTTGGAGATGCAACAAGTCGGTAGAGGATTCGGGGTGGCACACATGCTGGCGGGCAGGCTTTTTTCGGGGGCAGGCGGACAGCTGTTTGCTGGAATGCAGCCCTGGAGGAGTGTCAGGAGGAAGCGGTTTTATGGTCGGTCCATCGCCGCCCCGCAGCTGCTGCCCAGGTGAGTGTTTGTGCTGTAATGACTGTGATCCTGCAGAAGGAATCCTCCTGTAATTGTGGTAGCAGGGCCATTTAGCCTCTGTTCTCCTGCACACACACAAGACCCTGCCTTTGTGTCAGCAGCACTCGTTCTGCCCTTCATCCCCCAGGCTGAGTAACCATAGAAACAAGTCATTAGCTTGTGGGAATAAAATGTGACTGATTTTTCTTTCAAAAGTGGAGATTGGAAATCAGGAAGTTGAAATAGCCCTCTCCACAGCGCTGGACTATAATTTAGTAGGAGGGAGGGACAAGCATCTCTTCAATAATGAGTCCTGCGTGCTGCAAAGTGGATGCACTGCAGGTTCACAAGTGCTTGTTGTGAGCAATGCATGTTGGATGACTTGATGAAGTCCATTGTCCATTCAGTGTGTAGTTTCCATTAGGGCTGGGCGATATGGTCTAAAATAACATTGCAATAGGCTGTATGGTGATGCACAATATATATGTTGCTCTTTTCAAATCTCCTCAAAAACGCTTAAAGAAATGCCAGTAAAGGGCAACAAAATCAAACATTTTTGAAGAAATTTGTTGAATCTTGTATTGAAGGAATAACTATAAGTAGAGTTTGCCGAAAGGCGAGGACCCTGATGCAGATAACAACAGGTGGGAAGACGTAACAAAGAGCGAGCTCAATAACGCAAAACCAAATCAACAAAAAAAGGTGGATAGGGCAAATCCAAAAAAAACAAATAAGAAACTAACTTCTAACTTCCAGAGAGGCTCGAAGCAGACAAAGAAAGCAGGACGGAGCTGTGTTTGGTTGGCTGTGCTGTGACTGACAGCAGGGATCCCTGCCACTGACTAATAGGCGGGGCAGATTATGTGGAGCAGAGGGGTCTGCTGCTGAGCACAGTGGACATGGCCCACATGGCAGGGGGATAAAGATACGGAGCAGGACAGAAGCTACGTGGGACGAATGTGCTCGTAAATGTTGTCATTCAGGAGGCATGCTCGGGCTGATGCTTCACTCTGACAGAAGCAGGAGGTCTGCGGAGGAGAATATTGGATTCACTACCATGGGAGTCAAGTAAGTTATGTTGCACACAGACAACAGTGAGCCAACTCTGAAGTGTGATGCTCTTGCGTTTGTCTTGTACGTGCAGCCAAACGTTTCTGTGTCGGTTTTTGATTCTGTCCGCCGAGCTGCAGTGTCTTCCCCCCCCCCTCTCTCTGTTCTGCTCTGTGGAACGTGCAGTTCTGTGCAGTCGGAGTTGGACTGTCTGCTCCCCGGAGGTGAGAGGGTAATGGTTTTGTTGTCAAGCCACAGCTAGATGGATTCCTCCGCCAAAGTGAGCGTGTGAGCAGAATGTATAGCATGGCAGAAAACATACTGCTGGCTCCATTTTGAGGAGAAACAGCCTCAGTGGAGCCGGAATGTTAATACTAGCGCTACCTCCAGAGCCTTACAAATGAGAATTGATTCATATCAATCTGTTGAAACTGAGTAACACATGCCCAGGGCGGCGAGTGGCTTGTCAGAAGTATTGAGTGGGTGGTAGCCAGGATGGGTGAGCTGCTCTGTGGTATTTCTCTTTGTTTGCTGTTGGATAAAACACCAGCTGGCATTTTCCTGAAATAATCAGGGCTGATGGGACTAATGGCTGCTCCCGTGCAGCGGCAGGCACAGTGGCAGCACCAGCTGAGGCCATGAAGGGGCTGCAGCCTGTAGATAAGCACAGGTGTGAATCCATCCAAGGCCTATCAGGCGCCGTCAAGGCTGAGGTGTTGATGGAGATCCAGCTGTAGGCATCTCCAGCAGGTAGATGCATCCCACTACCCTCATGCGCCATCTCGTCCATCTGACTCATAGTATTCAATGATTTTCACATAACAGACATCGTTGTTTCTGATGCATGTCTAACGTTGCTACAGAAGAGCATGTTCGGACAGATATTCTGATTTTGATTCTTCACATAATCGCTCCTCTCTCCCTGTGGCCTCTTTCCGGTTGTCTCGCTCCTCCCCGGGACATGATAACACGGTGTGGTAGTTCAGCACCAGGGTGATGGGGCAGTGTCCAAATCTCTTGCTCCTGTCATCATGAATGGCAAACAGCTCCAGTGATAAAGAAAAGAAAAGCCGAGGGTTTGCCAAGCCTGCGCGAGGGATAACCTTTCCCCTCTCCCCCCCCCAAATAAATCCCTGAGTCAGGAAGTCTGTCTGGCCCACTCACACAGCCTGCAGGGGGGCCGTGCAGGGGGGAGCCGACAAACAAAGAGCCGAAGCGCTGACTCAAGCCTGTGCGCTCACCCTGGGTCCACGTTTACTAAGCCCTGTGGGGAGAGGGGGGAAGCGCTGCCATCCATTCCTGACAGATTCCTTTCACACATAGAGAAATGAGAGGATGTGGAGCGCGGACCTCTGTCCTGTAGGCATGTCACCTCACACAGGGCTGCCTTTGTCTCTTAGTGTGTCGGTGAGGATGATCTTAAAGGCCAGGTTGTGTGCGACTAGTTGAGTGTGGGCAGGAGAGGTCGGCACCAATACATTTCCAGCTCTGTTTGCCTGCCCACGTCTGGCATTCCTTCGACTGGATAACTGCTCTGATAGTTGCCCACAGGCCTCCACGATCAGTGCATTAGTGTTTAGTTATCGCGCCTCCATCCTGTTGAATGGATATTACGCGTCGTGCCTGTGGGGGCTGAGCGATGCCATCCAAAGCTCTTTAGTGTCCCTCAGTGAAAGGTGTCATGCAAATCGAGTCTATTATCTTTGTCATTACAGTCACCTCGGCATTGTTGTTGAGACACAGTGTGAGAGTGTCGCGGAATAAGAATCGCGGTAGCTGGTGGCAGGGAATATGCGTTGAGGAATTTTATGACCCATTGTGTGCAGATGCATAGAGGAGAGCCCGTGGCCTCCGCTCCCATGAGCTGCCTTTATGTCTCCCAATCCAGAGGAACAAAGATGACTCCTGGTGGGGGCTTCCTCAAGCTTCGTTGCTCCTCAGTGCTCGGCCTCAGCGTGGATTCGACATGAATAACTAATAGCTGCTTAATCGGTAGTGGTAGTGGATTGATTTCCCCCAATGCTGGTGCTTTAGTTTGTCAGAAACAGCACCCCTATCCTTGTGTTTGTAAAAAGGGAGGGGGTCCAGCTCTTAGGGATGGAGCTCAGATTACCACGGGGGATAAGGCCATTGTCAGGACTGGTGGGTTGGTGTTTACCTCATCACCCACAGCCTCAATTGATGAAATGTTTCACCGTCTTTTCCAGTGGCAACCGTGGTGGATTAAAACCAAGGAATCATGAGACTGATGAAACATACTGTGTCTGCAAATGTGCAAAATTAACCCTTGGCTTAAATGTAGACTGGTGCAACCAACCACAGGGAAAGCATTATAGTGCTTCTAGTACATATTCCACATCATATTTGCACCACAATGTACTTCTTAGTGGAGAATTAGTAAAGATTAAGAGTTTCTGTGTAGGATATTATACCCACGACCTTTTCTTGTCCAGTTGCAAAACTGCTGCTTGAAACTAAAAGCGGCATGGAGGATTTACCTCCCATGTGTTTCTGCCGCTTTTCGGCGTGCACATCATCGTCGTGAATGAAGAGGATTATTGCCCGTAATCGGTTCACGACCCAGCACGTGAGAGCCAGCTGCAGTGTGCTAAAAATCCCATTATCCCCATACGCTCTATGTGGCCCAGTGAGTGTTTCTGTGTGTGTGTGTGTGTGTGTGTGTGTGTGTGTTTCTGCGGGTTTGACTTTATGGGTGTGTGATACAGGATAAACTGCTTAACTTGGGTTAATGCGGTTGTAGTCGCTAACGTCTTAGTGAATGCTCTCAGGGACACATTTTCCTCATGAAGCTAGATTACTGTTCTCTTTTTTTATAAACAGTAGGGTCAAAAGGTCCGGGACCAGTAGTCGGAATTCATCTATTTTGAATGTTTTTTCTAATGTAATACATTTTTTTCATCTTAACAATTGAGTGAAAAGTGGGGTTTCTGTAAAAAATAGTAAATAAATAGTATTTAATATCCCAAGACCAAAGAAGACCAAGGAGTCCTGACTGTCATGGCCTTTGCTCCACCTGACCTCAACCCATTGAACATTTATGGGGGCACTTGAAGACTGAGAAAGGCAAGCATCCAGTTTTGTTGATCACTGTCGAATCATGCTGGGATGACGAATCATCCGGTTCTGCACCAACTTGTGAAGTCCATGCCAGCTCGAGTGCATGCTATCATTAAAGATATTCATTTTCCAAACATTCAACTTTTCACTCAAATTTTTAAGCTATATTATCATTAGTAATAAAAGAAATAGTATTACAGTTGAAATAAATGTAATACCGAAGTATTTTGATGAGTGCTCTCAGTCTTTTTGACCCTCCTGTACTTCTGTGACTTGTTCACCGAAAGATGACTCTTCCTTCCATCCAAAGACACGTCATTTCATTGTCTGCTCCCAGATCTGCCATCGTCTCTCTGACAGTACAGCTCATTCCACCTGACTTGGACCCCCTCTAATTTTGGTTAACTTGCCTGTTGACTTGAATATAGATGATAGATTAAGAAACACATGTTAGGACTCCCCTGTCCCTCCATTCCGTCTCTCCGGACGGCCCACTGATTAATCACTCCCAAATGTTCCCAGCAGCCTGCGGGCCTGTTTGTTGTGATAGCCTCTGTGTGGAGAAGAGCAAATAAATAATCGCTAGGTGTCTTACCCTGGCAGCGAGTGATTAATGATGCCGAGAAGTGGAGCAGAAGTATGCTGGCTTTCTTCTCCTGCGTCTGTCTCTCCCACACTCGTCGTGGTCTTAAGGTACTCACCGCTCTGATATGGTGATGTGTATTTATCTAAAGGGACGTTATATTTTATCAGGGAGGCATTTCATGTTTATAATAATCATCATTTGTCTCTTATATATCAAATATCCTGCCTCCATTGTGTGCTGAACGGATTCTTCAGACAGGAAATGTCACTCAGTCAGTGATGACTTGATGTGAGTGCCAGGAGCTCTTTCTGTGCATGCCCAGAGCAGAACAGCTTTCCTGAGGTTTCCAAGGGAAAACGTGTGTGGGATGGTGGGTGAATCAGAGTTCAACATGTGTATTAAGAGAGAGAAGTTATTCCTGCTTCTCTGCAGCCTTGGAGAGAGGCGTAGCAGAGTATACCTGGAGCAGTGTCTGCAGCAGCAGGAGAGAAGCTGTGCTGGAGGAGATGAAAGCAACTGTTAATCTTTGTCAGCAGCGCCAGGAGTGGGGAGGCTGCAGTCTGCAGAGCAGGGAAGAGCATGTCTTCATTATCGTCTGTCACCCATCAGCTGAAAAGTGAATTTTCTTCCGAGGCTTTTATTTTTGCTGCCTGAACCAATTTTGACGTAATAGCTGAGCGTTTCATCCGCCGCTCGCATCCCAAAGCTGCAGTTTTCTGGAAGGCTCTTGTAAACAAGTTGAGGTCAATTGCTAGAGATTTTCCTTTTGAGGACCTTTTGACTCTCATTGCAGGTACTTTCAATTCTTTCCTCCAGGGGCCTTAAATTGGTCCCTTTTTTCTCATTGACTAACAAATGGGTCCTGCAGAGCTGATGCCCGTGCTTTGTTCACCTCTTCATGGCCTAATGTTCAAGCTAGTTAAGGCCATAGACGAACAACACAATTAACTGTAAATAGAATTACAGCCACTGACTTTTACTCTTATGTTTCATTCCTTTGCTTGACTTAAGCCCCCCTTAAGCCCCTAACTTAGCAAGAAAGCTTTGTGGCCTTTCAGCACGGGGATTGGGGAATTGGTGGGTGTGTGACTGGGGCGATGGGTGCTCTGTGGGCAGGGTATTAAACACAAAAACACCGGATGTCACTGTTACCGCAGGGTAAGGGTTTGAGGAAGAGTATTCCCTCCTCCATCATTAAGGGGTTAACCTTGGCAAAGATGCAGATTTGCTTCTTTGCACTGTCCTTTGGGACGTGAGAATCTGTTGGCACGAGCCTTTTCTTCTTGATCTGATGTCCAAAGGCACAGATGATAAATCCTCTTAACATAGCTCCTTTGATATTTCACGACAAAATCAGAGCAAAATGGATTACGAAGTTGCCTTTTACCTCTGTGTTGATACAAGCCATCGTCTAAATCTACTGACGCCTTCAACATTGTAGCAACAAACCAGACTTCCTTGAATATTGATGAGTTTTTTTCACTTTTTGGCGCCAACTGTTCCATTTATTCTTGGCCGACAGGGGATTCCCATCTTTGGGAATAAAGCAATTCCAAGCTGGCTGTGGCATAGCCCCAACGATCATTTTTCCCTGTTTCTTTCTCAGGCAGAAAATTATTTACCTCCTCATGGACAGCACTTCTTGGCACGGAGCCAGGCCCACTGATCGAAGAGAGGACTTGGCTGTACACCCCGCAGCTCCATCTCTCACTGCCTCTTTCTTTTCTGCCTCCCTTCCTCCTTCCTCTTCCTGACTGTATTTGGAGCTTCTTTCTCCATCTCAGTGATCTCTAATTTGTTATTTTGTCATTGCCGTCCTTGCCTCCACGCTGCTTTCTTCCCCGTTCCCCCACTTGCGCTCCTTTTCTTTCTTCCCCTGTGCTTCAAATGATCCCCCGTTATTCAAGCTATTCTCTGGAGGATGCCCTAATCCCTCGTTTTCCACCTCAGTCCACAAACAGTTTCAAAAGAGTTCAGAGGAGACCGGTTCAGAACAGGTTTAGAAACCCCGGGTAGAATTTAGGATTTTATTTACACAAAGCTTCTCTTTGACTCTGCACTGGGACATGAATGGGACAAGTCAGTTGCATAAGGAGACATCATTTTTTGGGGGGAATATTTTCTTTTATATGACAACGCATTGTACTCACAGATGTTACATGAATGTGTTTGGCCTTACCTAATTGGCCGGGGATTGGTGCAGTGAAGATGTGTGTGCAGCCTTGGGCTGTCGGTAGTCAGTGCACAAATGATGCCCCATTTGGTATTCTGTGTCCAAGGCCAGACGCCGTGCAGGAACAAAAGGCTTGTTGAACACCTTGTTGGAACAAAGAGACTTTCTTAAAGGCCTTGGTCCAATATGTTTGGAACGTGCCAGGCAGGATGCTGCACAGCTAACTGGACATCACATCCATCGCTGTCTGGTTTAGCCGGGATCCATTTATCTATTTCTGACGATTTATAGGAAGTGTATAAATCCTATCCTGGAGGTGTTTTGGCCACTTCCTGCAAACTGCTGGTTGCGTAAACCCGCACAAGAGAGAAGCTCTACTCCCAGACTATCATTAAAACAGCCAAGCGGGAGCGAAAAACAGGTTGGCAGTCAGTGAAAAAGCTTCAGCTTTGGATTGATAAGATTCACCTGACAGTCTGATAAGCCTGTTAGTTCTCTCTTCCATTTTAATGTATTTCAGGCTGCAGAGGGAGAGAGAGGAAACACATTTTTCAAAACGACTGGAAAGATCTGGGATCTGGTTGATGGTAATCTGAATGATAAGATAACAACATTGAACGGAGGGGAACGTCTGTTTCCATATCTCCAGATGGGGAGCTTTTTTAGCAGTGTCTGTGAAGAAAACATGCACATCTTTGCCAGAATTAACATTTGCTGCCTCACATTCGTGGATTAATCACTGTATTCAGGATGTTTCGGCCTCAGGCATTAGTTGTTTTGAGTGATTTAGAGTAAGGGAGAGGAAGTGATTAAAAAACAAAATGAATGTTTATACCAGTGGTCCCTTGATTGCAGGGGGACTTTAGAAAGGAGACAGACTCATTACCAGACTAAACCTCAGCGCCACACAGGATCAGCTTTGTCATCCACTCAACAGCCTGTTTCTCTTTTACTGTCCACATGTGCCCAACAGTGCATCTCAGGTAACCTGAATCCACATACTTCTTTGGTTATTTTAAGAGCCCACCCTTTGTGACCTTCTCAGCTTTGAGCGTTGGGGTAATGCATATGTATACACGGATGTCTTTACAAGTGGTTTGACTCAGAAAAAAATATTTAACAGTGTGGAGGCATTAATGATCAGCATCCTGACCTCACTAGTAAATCTCATCTGGGTGGGCCTTTTTGCTGCCAGGGCTGCTGGTGGGCAGAGTATGACATCATCTCCTCTTGTGTGTGCACCATATGAGTTTGTGCGTGTTCACGGGCTGATGTCATGGTGGCTTAATCACTGCTGGAGCTGAGCAGCGGCCGGGTCAGGCTGTGGGTGACCAGAGATTCAGATTTGTTTTAATCCGAGCCAAATTTGGGGGACTGTGCAGCAGCGGTGTCCGTCTGCACTTCAGCCTGCTGCTCCTGCTTTGACTGAACTAACACTGTATTTCTTTAACAGTTGAGCTCAATTGGTAGATTTATGTTACACCCCCCCCCACACACACATACACACACACCTTTGGGGCAGAAGGCTGTTTGATCGTGTCAAGGGCAGCCCATCAATAAGACAGTGTGTACTGATTTTAGCTCTGGGGAGGTTTCCTATTGATTATCCTATGACTTAAAAACATAGCACCTCACCTCATAGACCAACACACATCCAGCCCAATCAATCCAACCATCTGCTGATTTGGCATTTTGGGTTTGTCTCACAACCCCAACAACATGGCTTCTCTACTCTAAAAATCTCAGAAAATACCTTCACTAAGGAGTCCAGGATAAACAGTGAATGCACCCAGCAGAGAGCGTGCCCGACTCATTGTGCTTTAGTCATTATCATTGCATGGTGTTGAGGCTGGCTGCAGCCCAGTATTCCCACCTCCATTCATGAGGAGCTATGCCGGCCCGCTAATCAGCAGCAGTGTGAGGTAGACTCACTGTGGGGGGGATAAAGCAGTCTCCTATCAGTCCCACCAATCTGATCCCTGCATGAATGGCCGGAGCAGCCTTATCTTGTCTGTGGAAGGGGAAAAAAAAGGAGAATCACAGAAAGGAAATGTCAAGGATAGCAAATGTGGCCAACATGGTAATTAGCCACAGAGACAGGCTACCTAAAGAGGCGGGAGAACAGAGACAAATTCGCACAAACAAGCTAATGGCTGCGGCAGCTAATGATTCTCCTGGGCCGAGGAATTTCTCTTGTTAATTTGACAAAGCTTGAAAAGGAGGCTGGAGCGGGTATTGACAGCTGGCCAGAGTGACGCTTTGAACGGAGCTTCTCCACCGTCATTGACCTCCACTCCCTCCTCCCTCACTGTCGCTGCCTCTATATGTGAGGACAAAATATCTAGATGCCCTCTCTGGAACAAAAGGCACCCGGAGAGCTTTTTATTTTAAGTCATCTTTGATTTTTACATCTGTCTTGCTTTGGCTCATTTATATATATTACAGTCGTTATCTGTCCCTGAGGTCTGTTCACAAGGAGACAGTGATGGAGCTGAAAGGCTATCGGGGCAGCTCCGACTGTGGCTGGTCCGTATTGTTATGTCATTTTGAAACCACACTGAGGGCAGCTGCAATGGGAATAATGACCGGCTGCACTGTCACTGGTACCCACATTAGTATTGTCTTCTACTCTGTTGCCAATCATGATTCAAAAGGGGATTCAGCGGAAGCGCTTCAGGACACAGTTCCTGCTCTTTGGAAATAAGCCCACCTCAGGCGAATTCATTGCAGAAAAAGCAGAGGTAAGCTTGCAGTGGCAAGGAGGAAGGTAAAGGTTATGTGATATATCAAACGGCTTTATTGCTACGCTGTGCTATCCAAATAGCAGTGGAGGGGGATTTTTTTATTTATTTATTTTATTTTTTGTTGCCTCCAAATTTAATCCAGCAGAGTTCATGTGAGGGGCACTGTGTCAGAAGGAGAGAGCCAACGAAGAGAGAGAGAGAGAGCTTGTGTGTGTGTGCACTTTCATCTGGCAAGTCTCACACCCACTCTGTCTGCCGATGTGTTGTAGTAGTAGGCACTCTGCAGCCAAAAGCGGCAGCCTTTCAAACAAGAACTGGCTGGACGGGGGGCTGAGAGGGCTTACTGGTAAATTGGAAGCCCAGGGAATACAGGGTACTCTCGCCCCGCCGCTCGCTCGCCCACTCGCATGCTTTCATTCCCCTTTTTTACCCTTGACCATTGACTGGCTGCACTCTCTCCACGCTGGCCAGCATAAATCTGCCTTTTTTAAGATGTCATCTGTTCATTGTCTGTCCACCGCTCTCTCCCTTTTTCCCCTCCCTTTGCTCGCACTCAATTTTTTTTAATCACTCTCAGCTCTCCGATTGAGCCGGAGCATCGCTCATTCAGGCAATCCGTCTTTCTGTTCTTAAGTATATCCTTCCTTATCTGTGCATCACTCCTTGATGATTAATAATACTCTCATTCATCTGGCTAATTACATCCTTCAACAAAGAAAAAAAAAGAAAAAATACAAATGTGTGCACTCACTACCCGCACAAACACACACACACGCGCGCACTCAAGCTCATGCATTCATGCACTGTAGGCATACTAACCAAATCTGTTTGAAGTGTGGGACCCTAAAAGAAGAGAAGGCTCCTGTATGCATTAAGTATTCATGTGACGTGTGGTGGGGTGCATACATGTGTGTGTGTGTGTGTGTGCTAGGGTTTGTATGAGACAGAGTGTGTGCGTGTGTGTGTGTGTGTGGGTAGAGAGAGAAAGAGTACTCGCAAATTGCGCCGCGAGCAGCCAGCAATCGAACGCTGACACCTCGTCTGGCAGTCGGAGGGAAAAAGGGGCTGGGCTGAGGAAAGAAAGGGAGAGGGAGAGAGAGGAGGGAGGCAGGGAGAGTGTGTGTGTGTGTGTGTGTGTGCGAGAGAGAGAGAGAGAGAGAGAGAGAGAGAGAGAGAGAGCAAGCGAGAGAGAGAGACACACGGCAGGACAGCTGCCAGCATTTCTCCGATAGCAGGAGAAGGACAGAGAGGCGGAACAGGAGCAGGAATTCTCCTCATTCTCAGCCACCCAAGGAAATCTTCCAGCCCGGCCATGCGTGCTGATTCTCTCCCCCCCTCCTCCTGCCTGTGAGCATCGGCGACTCCGGGAAGGACCTGGGCATCGGAAACCTGCAAGCCACTCACAGCAGACGCGCCACAGTGGATTAACTGAATGAGACAACCATGCTGCATGTGGGATGAATGCTGGATTGGATGTGAAAGAAGGAGTGGGAAATCTGTTGCAGGGTTTTTTGCATCTCTGAACTGACGCTGAACTTTTCCTGGCGAGGAGGCATGGAAAGAGTTAGAGGAGCTTTATTGGAATAGAGGAGGCGCTTCTCTTAAAGAAGCTCTCTGGGCTACCTGGCCCCCTCACTGTGAACCCTACTGCTTTTTCCCTGCAGGGCACTCATCCTGTCTGCCCACCTCCACCCTGCCCCACCTGGCGCTTGTTCCATTTAGTTACTATGACGCCCACACCTCCTCCTCCTCCTCCTGGTTCTCCCTCCGCCCCTCCAGCTTCTTACAAACCTCTGTGAAATCAAGTGGAACCTCGATGATTGCGATCGGAGCAAAGAGGACCCCTGTGCCCCAACTAGCGAGCGGCCCCGCCTCGCTCTGTTTCACGGCGACTGTGCCAGCGTATCAAATGTGCGAGTAATGGAGAACAGTGGCAACACAGACATGGACCCCGAAGTTGAACTCTGTCAGTTGTCTGTTTTTTGACTATAAGCACAAACTAGATAATGGATTGGAAAGAGCTGTAAGTACACCACGGCTGCGTTTTCTCACCGCTGCATGTTGAAGTGAACGTTCGGTGTCAGTTTGTGTGACAGAGCGTTTTGTACAAACTTAAAGCAGACTTTGAAGTCGGAGCTGCTGCTTCAGTTTGAGCATGTAGAACAAGTTGTGCAGGGAAACGGCTTCATTAGCACGGGGACCAGGAGTGAACAGGTGGACGAGCTGTTGTTGCCGTAGAAATCCGAGCCTCTCCTCGCCGCCTATTTCCCATTCACTGATCATGTAGTTGGGCAAGGCGGAGAGAGGAACAGAGAAGGAGGGAGGGAGGGGGAGAAAGTGACAAGCAATTAATTCCCCTGCGTGCGTGCTACTGTGCTGAAAAAGCAGCAATATCGCCCCTTTTTTTCACACCTCCCATTGAAGAGCACATGTGCACCGGTTGTCATTGTGAATTAAAACCTCAAGGTTACAGCTTTAGGTTGCGAGCACTCCTCACTGGTCAAGACAATTATTAATCAGTATAGTGGCTTTTTTTTTTTTTTTTTTCCCTTCATGGTGACTCCTGATGCTTGATTCATCTCTTTTCTGAAAGAGGAAAGAGACAGAATGAGGTGAGAGAGAGGGAGCGAGAAGCAGTGTACATTTATCTTGAATGAATGTGTTGCGGATGCCTCTCATAAATGCGCGCACGCACACACACACACACGTAGTTGCACACAGCCACGTGTACTCCGGTGTAGTTTCCCCCTTTTCTTTCCCTCCATCTCACATTCATCTATCCCATCTCATTTTATTTATTTTTTTTTCCTGTCACGCGATCCGTCTCGCATGCTATCACATAGGCAGCTCCCCGGGGAGAGCCTTCTCCTGTAGCCTACTTGGATGCAATAATTATTCCATCAGCCGGCAGTGTGTTCCCTGATTGTGCTCTTGGGCTGTCGCTGCAGGGGGCGTACAGTGGAGAGGGGTGTGTTGAGGAGT
>OMLP01004480.1:4324-17938 GCA_900302685.1 Spondyliosoma cantharus | reverse complement strand
GGGTGTCAGGGTGTACATATGAATTAAAGAATACAGAACATTTTATCAATTGAATGTTTGTATGTGTGAGTTCTTCTCTGTAAATCTTGCTGTCACTATGCCTGTCAATTGGTTGAAGGTGAATAGGCTACGGCACCAGTGTGTAGTAATACGCTGAATTGCAGCGGTGTAGAGTAATACACTGAATTAAAAAAAACAATAGTGCCCCTCTGTAGGTCATACACCCCCAGTTTGCCACTCAAAGTCGAGATTGATTTGTTTTTAAGGCATGTTACTTAAGTCAGCTAACAAACATAAATGTTACATACTTGTGTCATGAATGGTCTTTTCCATAACCTAACCACATTTTTCAGTGCCTAAACCTTACCAGAGTGCAACGATTCTGACAGTGTTAACAGTCCAAAAGTTGTTATTTGTCATCATAACATATACAACTATTTGTCAAAAAATACCTAAAATTGTGTAGGCAATGCATCACTTGCATACTTTTATGAAAAGGTTTGGAATACAGTTCAGTGATATGCAGACCGTTGTGCTGAGTTCTCACAAGACCTGCCACACTCGGCCTCTGATTGGAGGGCTTCAGTGGTTGGGTTCTCTTTGCTACATCGCACAATAGCAGTTGTAGTAGCAGTCTGTTTTTGGTGGCGTTTGAGCTGTCTCTGGGTCACTCATCCTCCAGAGCCACTCTTCACTGCAACAGTGTCTCTGGGCTTGGCTGCCAGTGGGCTTCCCTTCCGCTATTCCGCCACCCAGCTTGTCTCAACCTAAAGCTGGTAAAATATCTATTCAACTCATATCAAACACATTAGTCCTCTCTGAAATCCCTTAGATGATATCTAACTACAACAGAAGAAAATAATGTACATATCACACCGAGAGAAGACATGCCACAACTATTGGTATAAAAAAACAAAAAACTTCCAAGATTGGATAAGCTGAGACGCGTGTGTTAGGCTTAATAAAGGCTAAATCACCTGACTTTATACGTGCCAGGATAAGTATCATCATTTGTTTGTTTGTTTGAAAAAAGTGACAAGAACAGAAAGCTGATTAAGAAAATGCATTATTCATAGAAAGCTAATGAATTCATGTAAACATATAAGCACAGTCTTTTTTCATGTAGAACTACATAGAGAAAATAAGAGGAAAAATACATTATATTTCAAAAGTGAACATATCATCAAGTTAATTAATTCAAATTAATTACCTTAACATTCATTCAAAATGTCATAACATTTTTTTAAAACTATTAGAATTCAACCTTTAACATCATGAGTAAATCAACTGTAACTTTCCTGGGTAAAAATTACGTTTTGATAACAACATTGTATCCTTAACATTAATAATATCAGAATCCTGTGTCACTGATCGTGTCATGCAACTCCTTGGGATGCTTTGTAATTGACAAGTGCCCTTCCCTTTTCTGTGACATCACCTCCATGAAGTCATGTGATTTCATGCACATGGAATACTTGCTAAACTACAGGTCCTTTTTAACATTTTGTTAGAAGAGAAATAATAACACTTAAGCTTAAGTGAATTCACACAGTGGGTAGGCAAGTATGTAAGTAATGCAGCTTTTACAACCAGGGAAAGACAGCACTCATGACATATCACAATATAACAATATCCAGAATCTAAAACAGTGTAACTTCTCATATCGCGATACAAACAATATCACACATATTGCCCAGCCTTAATTGAGCTCTTATGAAAGCTCACCAAACAAAAGTGTTGAAGTTTATGAAAAGACAACAAAGAAATGAAGGACACCATTCAGGATGTACAATCCAGTAGCAGGCACAATAACCAAATATTCAGTAATTTTCTGCCACTATCAGTGTTTAAAAAATGTTCCAGACTCAACAACACAATTCGCTTAGTACTCAAATGTAGGGTTGGCTATTTATCAATGCTAAAAAGTCTGCCCTACATTTTACAATTCAATACGAGGTACTTAGAGCTAGTTATCTTCACTGGTTTAATTTATTTCAGTACGATTTTAAATTCTGTTTTTCCTCAAGGCTGAAGAAGTGACTGGATGACTGAATTAATTAAGTATTTGGTATGCATTAGGACAAATTACACAGCCCCCATATTTCTCATGTGTATAGTGTACAAACAGTCTATGTCAACAGCGTGTGGAAAACATCACTATGCCTCCACATTCAAAGTGGCCCAGAACACATAAGCTCCATGCCTGTCTATAATTACTTCTTGGATCTTCTTCTGATTTTGCACCATGTGTGATTGAGCAGATTTCATAATAATTCAGCATGCCAGAAAGTTGGACACATAGAGGTGAACTTGTATTTCAGTCCCTGGGAGATGTGGAGATTGGGATGCGAGGCTGATAGCGTCTGTTCTGGGACTTCACAGTGGCACCTGCCATCGAATCCTCCGACTCGGCAGTTAGGATCAGCAGTCGGCTTTAAACAGATTAGGGGCTCTGGGGGAGGGATATCCGCAGCCTTTAGCTGGCTCACAACTTATCAGTAATTAAAGTGGATGCCAGGTTTGTGTGTTCATTGGCGGTCCACGGAGTGCTTTTATAGCTGTCCTCATTAAGGAGCTGCCTCCAAAAGTTTGCCCCCAATGCTCACTTTTAACAAGCCAGTAGGGATTTCAAAGTATATGGCTAAATATCATCAGTGTAGAAGCAAACACATGAAGAAACCATTTCTGTTAATTCTATATGTAATGAACATGGAGCCATTGATTTTCTGTTAACCTTAATGCAATGAAGGTAGAAAACGTTGTGACTGAATTTCCATGCAGACTCATGAGAGATTGTTATATTTTACATGGACAATAATAAATTATGTACAACTAAAGTAAGTGACACAATAGCTGAATGAAAGAAAACTGTGAAAACAGTGAGAAAAATTAAGGATACAATGTATAGACTGGCTGATACAGATGGTAGAATAGTTGGTGAAGAGTACAATGATAATACAACTGGCAACTAACTAATGAAGCTTTTATTAAACTAGAGCTGATCCTACAGACATATTGAACATATGGTTGAGTGACTCTTTTGTGTATATTACCAAATCTTTGGTTTAAGGTTTTGGAAAAAAGATTGTGTACATATAATTAGTTAGATGATACAGGTATAATTGCACATTTCTCTATTTTCTCATGATAACAAGGTGAATGTTTTTTGTTTTTACAAGAATACAAATTATTATCACAGAATAACAAATGTTGTTTTCCAGCGAAAACAAGTACAATTTCTCGAGATTTGGAAATTAATTCTGGTATCCTGAGATAAAGAGTCTTGATGTGTCATCGCTGATTTACATACATTTCAGATCAAGAAAAAGCCATAATAGTTCAATGTATCAGAGTGCACTTCAATCTTATTTATGTATGTATATACTTTATTAGCTTAGACCATTCAAACACCCAGCAATGTGAGTAGTTTCTTTTAGAAATTGTTGCCTAGTGGACAGTAACGTATCTGCTTGGGGTTGATCACTGTATGTAAGACTATTGTTTAATTCTGCCCTGACTCTACACAGAATGTTATTTTGTGACAATGAAATAACAGAGTTTGTTTTCTCAAGATATCAGGACAATTATACTGTTATCTCAGTAAAACAACATTTGTTAATCCATTTGTGATCTTGAGAAAACAAATTAAATTTAACTTGCAATCAAGGGAAAACTGAGGAAATGTTATGTTTGACCCTTGACCATTTAGAGCTTTTACTGGAAAATTCAGAAAAAAAAAAAAAATCAATTAAATTCATTTTCATGTTTTTATTTACCAACTCGACATAGGCGTCATTAATTCCCCTTGCCTCAAAAACATACAAGTGTCAAAATGTTGGTAAATGTACACGCGTTTCCACATCAAATATCTTTTTCATAAATCCCAATTTATGCTTAGAAAGTGGAAAGCTTGATACATTAGGCCCCTGGACCGAGATTCCTTGCACTGCTCAAATATCATGATATCATTCAATATCATTAATATGTTTGTTCTCTCCAGCACTTTAACATTGAGGAATGTAATGTAATATGCATTAATTTGCTTGAGGCTTTAGATGTAAAGTTGTGGGGCATAATATGTTTGTATTATTTATTTATTTAATTATTAATAAAATATTTTTATAAGCAAAAATATAATACAAAAAAAAACAGAAAAATAATCCAACAAACATGGATGGAGATAATTATAATATGCTTGTACATTTTTGGTCAAATGAATGCTAAAATAAAAAAAATAGATAGATTAGTCAGTTAGTGCAGTAAACTGACACTTTAATTTGAGTTTTTTCTCACTCATCTTGCACATCATCCATAGGACTTAAGCATCAACAACTATAATTAATAGAAACAACGTGTATGTAGTATTGGTCCTGCCACTGGCTCATTTTAACCCCCTTCCTCTCCATTTAGCAGCAAATAATGTCATTTCATGTCAATATTTCCCTGCACAGGTTGTATTCCACTCAGCTGTATGATGAATGCCTGTAATAACTGCAGATCTGATATGCAGCCTGGCTACCTCTTGCTCATGATAAGGGTTCTTCCCATGAGAAGACATATCTGTGAAATTGGGGCATCAGAACAATGAATTTGGGATCCTGCCCACATTAAGCCATCTTTGCCAGTCCCATCCTGACCTAAACCCCACTTTTCCCCAAACAGAATTTCTGCTTTAATCAAAAGTGGAATGGAAAAAGGACCCTGCATGCCTCTGGGATATTTTTCCATTAACCATTTTGACACATGACTGACTGTGGGGGATTATTGGTTTTTGAAGAACTATTAACAGCTGTACATTTGCATTTTAATACAGTTCTCCTCAACTTACAAATGCAATTTGCTTCTCAGCTTTGTTGCCACCTCATTCCTTCAACAATTCAGACTAACAGCAAAAAAGCCCTCCAGCTTTAATCATTTTAATTGCCATGAAATATTAGTTTTCATTAATCACTTCTGAATCTTCACAATTAGACACCTGCCATTACAACTCCTCTCCAAACTGTTGCTCGTCGCTTACCGCAAGGTCTTGGATGATCTACATGGAATTCAGAAGATGTAAGGAAAGCTCTTGGATCCGACAAGATGTTTACTTCATTAAAATGCTTGCTCTTCGGGCCTCTTTTTGTTTTGTTTTTAGAGAAACTCCTAAAGATAATTTCAGGCACAGAAATACCCAAAAGGTAACATTGGTAACAAGGAAACTCTAAAAAAGTCATTCAAATTCACCACTGCAATACTAAACCTGAAGTAACCAAAATGATTACAGACATACTACATTCATTCCATAATAACTCAAATGTCCTATTTCTATTTCCTATCCCCGTCTTGTCTTGGATTGGTAGGTAAATGTTCTTAGAAGTTGTTTGAATTCCCTGAAGGTCTCTTTCCCACAGTGACAAAGTTCGACTGGATTAGTAATTAATCTTTCTTTGAATTCTTGCAGCTCTTAGGCCTTCTCCAGAAGGAGACAGACCAAGTATTTGCATGACATTTTGAAAGAGTTAAAGTAAACTAGAGGGGGGCATGGGTTACATGCTTAGCACCCATTAACTAGGCATCCCTTAATTTTGAGTGAAAACAATACAACAGACAAATTCCAGAAAACTTTCGGAAGAAATGTGTCTATGGTTTCAGCTGATTTAGAGGTCAGAATTCACCTTTTTTCATCTTTAACCATGAACGTTATCAGCAAGAGGCCAAGGCCAACAGAAACACTGATGCGCTGTGTTTGGAAATAATGTGTATATCTTCCCTTTTTTAAATACACACAATTACAAACATTGTCATGCTGCTCAAAATTGTATCAATTGGCTGTGTCAAAACTGTGACATTACATAATTTGTTAGAGATCAGTGGTCAGAAATGTAATTTAATGGTAGGCTAATGTGATCACATTTTAAACTATATTGACAATACAGGAAAAACAAGACTTTTGTTTAAGTTGTAACTATTAATAATAATAATAATAATAATAATAATAATTACTATTATAATAAATATTATAATTATTATTATTAGTAGTAGTAGTGCTTTGAAAGTGCTTTGACAGAAAGCAGGACACCCAGAAAGATAATATAACAGGATAAATGCTACAGTCAAGCCAAACCAGGAGAAGTTAAAACAAGAAGGCAATAAAAGAGAAATACATACATACATACATACATACATAAATACATACATACATCAGAATCAGAATCAGAAACAGAAACAGGTTTATTACCAAGAAGGATTTTACACCAACATGGAATTTCTCTTGATGAAGAAGGTGCATACATTGACGACAATAAACAAACAGTGACTATAATATATACAATATAAACAGACAAGGATATAGAGTGCGAGATGATTGATAAATAAAGACGGAAGAGCTATACAGAAATGTGCAAAAAAGATAAAAAAACTAAAAGATTGTTAAAAGTTATAAAAATAAAAATTGTACAAGTTCTGTATTATTGTAATGCAACGATTCAAGGGCGGTAGTGGGTTTGAGTGCAAGAGTGCGAGAGTGTCAGTGGGGGTGGGGTCCTGGGACTTGTTAAGGATCCCAAATGCAGAAGGGAAGAAACTGTTCATGTGGCGGGAGGTTTTGGTCCTGATGGACCACAGCCTCCTGCCAGAGGGGAGAGTGTCAAAAAGTCTGTGACCAGGATGGGAGGGGTCGGCCACAATCCTACCTGCACGCCTTAGAGTCCTGGAGGTGTGCAGGTCCTTAAGGGATGGAAGGTTGCAGCCAATCATCTTCTCAGCAGAGTATGTATATGCTGCATACATACATACATACATACATACATTTTGCATGTTGATGTCTGTCTTATCTACCTGGGGACGCACCTGTCCACCACCCAAGTGGTACCCCAGATACTGTACCTCCCTGCATCCAAATGCACACTTCTTTGGGTTGGCCGTGTGCCCCGCCCGCCGCAGAGACTCGAGCACCGCGGCCACCTGCTGCATATGCTTGGCCCAGCTGCCACTTTGGATGATCACATCATCCAAGTAGGCGGCCGCATACGCAGCATGCGGGCGCAGCACCCGGTCCATGAGGCGCTGGAAGGTGGCTGCAGCACCGAACAACCCAAACAGAAGCGTAACGAAATTGTAACAAACCGTACGGTGTGGAGAAGGCCGTTTTGCCCTTAGACCCTGGAGACCCTGGAATGAAAATGCAAGCCCGGGGCATCGGGTAGACGTCAAATTGTGAAACCTCATTCACCTTGCGATAGTCCACACAGAACCGGACAGTCCCATCCTTCTTGGCAACCAGAAATATGGGGCTGCACCAGGCACTGTTGGACTCTTCTATTACCCCCATCTCCAGCATCGCCGCCAATTCCTCCCGAACCACTTTTCTTTTGTTTTCTGGTAACCGATAGGGCCTTGAACACACCGCCACGCCCAGGCGCGTCTCAATATGGTGCTGTATGAGGTCCGTGTGTCCTGGCAGGGGGGAGAACACATCAGTGTAACGCTGCTGCAACCTGGCAACATCTGCTCCCTGGGACGGTGTGAGATTTTCACCACAGAGGAGCGAGGCGGAATTGGAGGATTTTGGCACCTCATGCCCCAGCTCATCTCTTTCTGTCACCATTGTCACCAGGGAAACAGGCTCCGCCTCTCTCCAGGCTTTGAGGAGGTTGAGGTGGTAGATCTGTGTTGCCCCTCCCTTCAGAACGCACAACCTCTTAGTCGACATTGCCCACTCGTCGTGTGACCGCGAAGGGTCCTTGCCACTTGGTGAGTAATTTGGAGCTGGATGACAGGAGTAATACAAGCACTTCATCTCCCGGTGCAAATTGTCTTAATCTAGTTCCTCTATTACAGACGCTCAAACTTACTTACTGAGCATGGACTTCAAAGTTTTATTCACACGCTCGACGAGCCCGTTGGTCTGCGGGTGATCACAAGAGAGTTTGAGTGGAAAATCTTCCATGGAGTATAATACGGGAACCGGCAGAGCCTCCTCCTCCACGTCTGCAGCGTCGGACAACCTTGTGTCACCACTGAGTGCCGCACACATATCCCATGTCCCTACTGGTCGCGAATGCACCCCCACACATTGCCCCACTAATTTATTAAACCCAGGCCAATCCGTGCCCAAAATTAGAGGGTGCACCAGGTGGGAGCTTAACGCTATGCTTTTTTCTCCCATGTCTAATTTCCACTGGCACCACAGGGTAACTGTGAATATCCCCATGCACACACCTTATATCCACCGAGGATGTCTCCACCAATGTACGATTTGCTCGAGCATCCGTTCCTCCGTCGCCATCTCCCCCTGCTGCAGCCACCTGGTCGCGGCGTCTTTTAGCTGCAGCGGGAATGTGAAGGGCCAGCCCGCGGACCCTAGCTGGATGGTCCGGAACCGACGATGGTGATCCTCAGGCGAGAAGCCGATCCTATCCAAGACGGCTTTCTTCACCGCCTGGAAGCTCCCCCGAGCGGTGGCCAGCAGAGTGAGGGCTGCTGTCTGGGACTCCCCCAGCAGTAAAGGGAGCAGCCGCATGGCCTACTCCACTGCCGTCCAGCAACACGCCTCTGCCGTCGATTCAAACATCTCCAGAAAAGTCTGGGGATCGTCCTCCAGCGCCAGTTTGTGGAGCGTGATGCCCGAGAGCAAGTGAGAAGGGGGAGATGCTGCCCCTGCCCCCGACCGAGTGAGCAGTGACTGTAGCAGTTAGGCCTGCGCCTCCGTCTCTGCGCGGAGCGCCTCTTGCTGTCGGCTGTTCATCTGACCCAGTGCTGTGACCAGCTGTGCATGCTGTGGCCTGCCAGGTCCAGTTGGGCGCCAATGTAGCCTGTTCTGGGCAACCGTGAGTCGTCTCAGCAGTCACGGAGCACACAGAGGTTGATTTAAGCTTTTATTTCCTTAAATCAAGCAATCATCAGAATTCACACTCAGACCGAACACGGCTCGTGCGTCTTGGCTCCTCATTTACTTCTCTCGTGGGCATCTGCCATGCCTCCTCCCTCTGAGGTCCAGCACGCTACTGCATATAAAGGGAGAGAGTGATTAGTAACTGGGTGCCAGCTATGCCAATCACTCACCTGGTGCTGCTCTCCTGAGCCCTCTCCACCTCTCTCTCTCTCCTGCACGCTCACCTCCACAACCAGACAGAAGGTAGCTACAGTAGTTCTTGAAAAGATCAGCTCATGAACATGACTTTTTCCAGGTCAGGGAAGGATAGTATTGGTTTGATTTGGAAATGGTTCTCGATGAAACAACATTTTCGATTTGTGGATTGAAGGTTAAATCAGAATCGCAGCAGGCTTTAGGTTAGTAGATAAGGGACCAATGGTACTGAGTCAATGAGGTCAATGTTTTGCTGTGGAGAGTTTAACACCTCACATTTTTTTTACCATTCACACCATCCCAATCAGTCCATCTTGGTATTGAAAGTTTCTTGAAAGTCTTATTTTTGGTTTCTTGTTTGACCACAAAAGAGGACGAGAAAAAAGATTTTAGCTTCTTGAACCATCTTGCCAAACAGTGCTGAGGAGGGCCTGATCAAGCTAGTAACCAGTGAGTTGATGAAATAATCGGAGCACCAGGGAGAAGATCGATAGAACAGTCATATGGGCATGAGGTGGTAGAGACAGGGCTAGTTATTTATTGAAAACTTGAGTCAGGTCATGGTACATTGGTGGCACCAGGGACAGGTCAGGAGTTTTAGAATGGACGGTGGAAGATACCTTGGCAAGTGTGGCAGCAGAATGGAGACAGTGGGAATGACAGAAAGAGGTTTCAGCTAAGAATGGGGACTGCCGACCAGTCTATATGAGGGTTGTGTAATATGAGCCAGGCAAGACCCAAAACCACTGGTGCAGTGGGTGATGGAATGACAAAAAGCTGGAGGAGCTCACAATGGTTACCAGATATGGTTAAGGTAATGGGCAGTGTGCGATGTGTCCATCCAAGGTGTTTACTGTCTTGTGCAGGGCCAGCTCTAGCTCTATTTGGTGCCCTAGGCGAGATTACTCCTCCGCCCCAGCCAAAAAAAACCAAAAAACATCAAACAATTGAATGACAACATCTGAACCATCTCAACACTCACAACAGTTTTATTTGATAATCAACAATGAACTTTCAAGTCACTCTTTCCAGCATGTGTTTCAACTAAATTTCCACTAAATTCTACAAGCCTGGACTTCTTTGCAGCATCTATTGTGTCATTAAATGACACCTGCCTAGACACCTCGCGGTTTATGCTCATCAGTGCAAATCCATTTAAACACTCCTGAGACATGGTGGACCTCAGGTATGTTTTGATGAGCTTCAATTTGGAGAAGCTTCTCTCTGCAGCAGCAACTGTCACTGCAAGCAAGCAGTGCACCCGTGTTGTGAGACTCAACTCATGTCTGTGCAGGAACACGGCACCGCGTACAGTTCAGACTGGACCCAGTGTGTGTAGTCGCCATGCAGAAAAACTGCACTCGTGGAAAAATTACATTTCTGATCCAATGAGCTAAAAACCACCAGTGAGTCTGGCAGTACCAATAACCATTTCACTTCAGAGGGCTTCATTTGATTGATCAATGTTGATTTTGATGACTGCAACACTGACACCAGGCCTGTACATGTTATATCTTATAGGCCCAAATTGCAATGAATGCCTGTTAGGACGGGTTCACCTCACTCTTCCTGAGCTGTGACATCATGTGCTAATCCTGTTAGGTTAATAAGATGTCTATACAGAAAAAAGAGTGGTGTTATATGTTGGTAAATGTATGTATACTTTTTCCTTGATCCCACAGCGATTTGCAATCATTTCATCCTCAGAATTCTTTATTCGGAAGATTAAATGTAGCTTTCCTGTTTTGGATGCATCAGTGCAGAATGTGTTCAGATCAGACCACTGACGATTTCCAACATTTAATCTGTTTTTCAAAGACAAAAGTGAATCAAAACGGAGGGCAAGATTTTCTCTGTAAGGTAATTGAAGCTTTAAAGCTTTTGCTCATCCCTTTAGAGACTACAGGAATAGAAGTTGGAGCCACATCTGACATTGTTTTGGAAAACATTTATTCACCAGATGAAAGAATTAGATTAAAGCTGCACAGACGTCTTCAAAAATATATTATGAGCTGCTTTTTCGACTGAAGTTAGTCATAATGTGCATGAATATTTAACTTCTACTCCAAAGTAGAAAGAGGCACAACGTGTTTGTCTTCTCATAAAGTGGTGAACAGCGGGGAGCTGTTTTTGGTGTATAATGCGTCCTGCCCTCGTACACCTTCAGACTTTTGGAACATTTCCAGAATATGGTGTGATTACAAGCGGGGGTCTGTGAGGTGTGACAAACTGAGCTGAGTTCTACTGCATGATTGGATTTCTGGGAGAAATGTCAGGTTAATATAACACACACACACACACACACACACACACACACACACAAACACACACACACACTTACATACACAAACTTACACAAAATACTGTGATTCTACACTCCCCAAAAATGTCCACACAGCGCAGTAATAGCAGCTCCTCAAAAGGTGTAATTGGCTCACCAGCAACAGGACGAAGGTGTCACTCAACGTGTGATAAGTACAGTTTGTACAGACTGCTCCTGCCACTTTCTGTCAAAGACACTTTTTCTCATTTTGTTGAATTTCAAGGATTTTCAGGTTGGAGCTGATGATGAATGCAACAAAGACTGTGCAGAACTCCCCCGTTACTAAAAGAAAATGGCACTGTTCCTCAGGGTGTGCAGACTGTTTGACAAACTGATAATCTCTGATGTTTGTCCCATCCACAACCTTTTTGCAGGCTGGGGATGTAAAATAGTTTTTGGGCAACTGAATTAATTTTCCCTTGAAAGTCAGGAACTATTTCAGTTTGTGCTTTGTTGGAAAGTAAAGCCAAATCCAGTTTCCTACATCCAGTTTGGAAGATGACTCATATAATATTGAGATGTTTACCCTCCCAACCAAAGAGGCCCATCTATAAATAATCTCTTCCTGGAGGATAGCAGTTAAAAATCACTGCTTGAACATTTTTCCAAGATCTTTGCAGGTGCTAAGGACCATCTCATTATATCCAGCTCGACAGAGGCTCCAAAACTGTGAAAAAGTGGTACAGAAAATTGTCCTGTAACTTCTGATGTGTGCTGATATGATATATTAGAAGTATTAGGGGAGCTCTCAACAAGCTTGAGGGAAGTTGCTCCAAAGGCTTTGAATTTTCCTGCTTCGGTGAGTGGTGGGCTATTCCCCGCTCATGATCAGAATCAAAATTCATCTCAGATGTCAAGGGAGTGATGTTTACAAGCTGTCCGCATTTTTTTTTTAATCTCAATCTTCTTATCAACAATTTCAGACCACCTACAAAAAATTACTTTTCTTTTTCGTTAAAACCACCTTGCAAGGGAAAGCCCCTGATGGAGATGAAAATACTGGCAATGAATCCAGTAGAAGCCATCGAGATGTGATAAGGTAGTGGTGGGACCTGCAGAAAATGAATTGCTGGGAGGACAAGGCAAAATGCTTTTTTGAGACACGGTAGATGATACTTTGCTTTCAGTGTCTCGGGGTTGGAAAACTACTACGTATTGTTGTCGCTGCTGGAGAAACAAGATCATAAATCTTGTTAAGCTCAGCACAGTGTATCATTAAAAGTTGTCTTGTCCTTCATCTAAATAGGAAAAACTCTTGATCTCAGACTTCAATGCTGTGCTTTGCAGTTTTCAGAGATTCCAAGAGGGAGCATTTTTTAATTGAAGTCTTATTAGGACACTGATGAAAAGCAGAGAAATCCTTCATGACATGTTAACATTAATATGAGTGTGGCACATGGCAACTAGCAACAGTGTGGATGGTGACATCAAATTAATTAGTCTGTTTTGTGCTGTAAACCAGACAAAAGGTCTTTCCTGATCAGCCATCGTAAACGTAAGATAAATGTAAAGTGACATGAATCCTGAATGTATAAAAAATGTACCAAAATTTTAATCTAGAATCAATTTCCAGTGCCTGAACATTCACCACTCAAATGTTCTAGATTGTAGCGCTCAACCCGAAAAGGTGTCCGTCACCTTTTGAAACAGAGAACCCTTTCAAAAAACCCCGATGTTGTGCTCCTCCCCCTGTGTGACTCCGAGGAACTTCGACTCAAAGCTGTTCCTCTTGGCTGCACATCATCGGCTCCCTCTGGACGCTCCCACCACTCCGCTGTCACCACATGCTCTATTTCCCCTCCAAACGTGAATACTCTCAATCCCTCTGTCTTCTGTACCGCTTAGTGACAAGGGTTTGTGTGGCCATGTGTGTGTGTATACAGTATTTATGTACTTTGTGTGCTGTGTGTGTGTGTGTGTGTGTGTGTGTGTGTGTGTGTGTTTTGCTCCTGTCTGCATGAATTAATGGATATCTGTGTGTGCACTCAGTTTTTTTTTATTCTCTGTATCCTCTGCAATTAAATAGACTCCCACAGAATTCCATTAGTGTCCATTTCAGTGGTCTGGGGGATTTCTGACATCTTTCCAAGTACTCTTTTCAAGTGTGTGTGTGTGTGTGTGTGTGTGTGTGTGTGTGTGTGTGTGTGTGTGTGTGTGTGTGTGTGTGTGTGTGTGTGTGTGTGTGTGTGTGTGTGTGTGTGTGTGTGTGTGTGTACACACA
>OMLP01004465.1:21957-34611 GCA_900302685.1 Spondyliosoma cantharus | reverse complement strand
TCCATCTCATGCATCCAAATACTCCACTGCTTGGCTAGCCAGTAAAGGCCTAAAAGAAGAAAAAATAATGACATGGCCCCCTTGCTCACCTGACCTAAACCCAATTGAGAACCTGTGGGCCCTTATTAAACGAGACCTTTACAGGGAAGGAAAGCAGTACACCTCTCTGAACAGTGTCTGGGAGGCGTTGGTTGCTACGGCACAAAAAGTTGATCGTCAACAGATCAAGAAACTGACGGACTCCATGGATGGTCGGCTTTTGAGTGTTATTGAAAAGAAGGGTGGCTATCTTGGCCACTGATGTTCTGTTGTTAAAATTTTAGAAGTATATTTGTACATTAGGAGTTGTTTTATTATTATCATTACTTAAACAAATGAACATGAATAGGTGAGTTGAGATAAGTTTGATTTTCATTGAGCTGCATAATAATTGTGCACACTAATAATTGTGCACACACAGATATATATTTTTTGTATTTTTATGATCGGCAACAACTCACTTTTACTTTTTAAAATATCTACGTTTGAGATGTATTAACATTTTGCATTGATCAGCAGCACTCTTGTGGTTCAGTAATTGAATAAATCCCCAAAAATACAACTTGCCTAATAATTCTGCACGCAGTGTAAATGAGGTTTGGTTTAGATTAGAGCTAACATACACTACATGAAGAAAACAGAATATATACTGTTTATAAGATGTGTTTTTCCACTACTCTGCCTGCTATTATAAACATAAGGGCAATTGAAGGATAGCTATAAGGAAGAGAAAAGGGAAATGTGGGTTCATGTCAGAGAGCCAAATAGCTTTCAACACCCAGACTGACCTTCAGCTTACACAGAAGCGCACACACACACACACACACACACACACACACACACACACTGGTACAAATGTTCACAGGATGTGACCATAAACCATAATGGACATGCCTTATTACAGGGAGTGAGCCTTGGCTGTGTGCCATTTTAAATGTCACAGACTCCTCCACAGGGTAATGACTGATCAACCTGAGTTTGAATCTAGCGTAGCTGAGTATATTATCTACAGAGTCGACTGTAAAACTGGCTGCAGAGCGGAGGCAGCATCGTATTATTTCATGATTGCCAAATGCATCCAATAATATTCATCCACATATGAATGTGCTGGCTTTTCCGACCTTTCATGCTCGCAGCTGTAATATGCAATATTACTACACCGTGTCAGTAAAGCAAAGTGTTTACCAGCGCTGCCGACAAATGAACAACACGCTCGTCTGCAGCATCTCGTAGCTTTTAGCTCATTAGTTTGTTTTTTTCAGTCGTACAAATCAAAACATTTCCTAGTCGTGTAAAAACACAAACAGCTGCATATTTCCTGCCACAAAATGCAAACGCGTCGAGTTAAAAAAACAAACCTGCAGCACATATATTTTTCATCACTGGCTCGCAAAAAAACAGATCAGTGGGTCACAAACCAAACACACATGGATTGGATGTCATTTCATTCTGTTGGTGTAAATGTAATACTGACTACATGGATGGGAACTACAGCGGTTATATTTAAGCATCTGAACTGTATGTATGTCTTATAACGGACACCAGGAAGAGAAGCTGTTGCCAAGGTAACAGCTAATGTGGAAGAACAGAATATGAAACCAGGACGGATATTCAAGCTAACATCTGAAAGGTGATGACACAAGGTGCTTGACTCTGTTCTTTTCAGGGGTTAAGTTTTAATAAGCTGTTATTGTGTCATATCAGGGATCAATACTCTTAGAAACCAGCTAATATTGATCAACACGCCCACTCCCATTTTCCACAACATGCCTGCTTAATGAAAGAATCAATATCAGCAGGCTCACAATGCCGTTTTTACATACAACCAAGGACCCGAGCTACCATTTTACTGTTTTAACAATCGTCCTTGTTATGTAATAAAGCACTGAGTGTGCTGAAAGGACGAGAAGCAGGGAGCTGAATCCTTTTCTGGCTCATTCTGATGAAGCATGAGATGGTTGGCAATGTCAGTGACAAGCGGATATTGTCAACGTAAGCTGCTGGGGGAGCAGAAAATACTTGTGCTAAGCCCCCCTGAGTAAAACGAGCGGCAACGCCTTGACCCGTGAGATGCAGTGGGAATTGAGGTGGAAGAGAGGCGAGAGAGCAACACAGTGAGATAGTGAAAAGCTCGCTGGTGACAGAAGAATCAGACACGCTGGACCGTGTAGGTCCAGTGGGTCAAGACAACCAATCCAAGAACCAGGCAAACATGAACAGCAGGGAGCATGTAGTGATCAATGCACACGAGTGGTGGAGGAAGTATTCAGAGCCTTAACTTAACCTCAATTTAATGTTCACTTCTACTCTTAACATTTATGATTTTTAACTCTATTCTCATTGTTCATGTTCCCTGTTTTCAGTCTCACTGCTGCTGGTGTCTTTGCTGCTATAATATTTCTTGATTTAGTATATTTAGTGTATGTTATCTGTTATGTTATGCAGTAAAATATCATGTTTCTGTTGCTTGTGTCTTATTTGTATATTGCATATTTGTATTTTTTCACCTTTTGATGGATTTATCTTTCATTTGTTATTTTTTTGCTCATATTTCTGATTAATAACCTTAATAACCTTTTTCTTTCTGCCCACTCCGGTTAGTTGTTGTTTGCCATGTCATCAGTATTCCAGTGCTCAGAATGACCCAGTATAAACTGTGCATTGGATACATAAAACACTTGCAGCTTAACAAAAATAAGAACAGCAGTCACCAGTTTGCACTGGTGGTTATGTTTAGCTGAGCATAAGTATATCAAATTACAGATGAGCGAGCCAGAGCTGGAACAAAGCTGGAAGGCAGCTGGACACTAATGAAGACAGAGATTTGTATTGTACCAATACGTCTCTCAGATCTCTCAGCAGGCAATAAAAGATAACCAATTTGAAAATACTGGGGGTAGAATTTCTTTATGGATGGTATGAAGTCATCAAAACAAAACCCACAGAATAAAAGCTGAAGTATTTCTATTTTATCTGCGATAACATTTGCAGATTTGTTTTTCTGAAAAAATGATCAGAGTTCATTGTTTTGGTGACATCGTCAGTTTGTTCCAGGCTGCAGCTGCTGGTGAAACTGAATACTGAGGACGATTAGTGGTTAGAAATGAACGATACACTGATAGAAAGTAAGCTGCTGATTCATAAACCACAGAGCTACCGTATGTTTGAATAATGTAGATGCAGATTTCCCCAAAGCGATCAGAGCCTGTAACAATGTGTCAGCATGTTTCATCAGCTTCAGCCTTTTATTCAAGACGCCAGTCAGAATGAAATATATGAACAATCTGATGCCAAGTGAAGATGAAAATGAAAATAAAAGTGCATGAGTTCATGAGTAGACTGATTTTCACTAAAAATCAAGTGCAGCAGGAGAGTATTTACAGACTTACTGCACTTCATTCTCTTTCACTTCATTTAATTTTTCACCGTTTAGGTCTGCGCTCAACCTTGAAAACCTTTTTAACTGTTGCTCTTTTTCACAAAAACAAAGACAAGGTCATCACATTAATTTTAGTTTAGAAGAAACTGCTTATAAAAAGGGCACAGCTCTGGCTAGATTTTACACTGAGCCGCTCAAAAAGCCTTCACCATCGATCTGGAAAGATCTGAAAGAGCCACAGCTGCATAAACAATCCGCTCGTGTCTTTAGAGGGTTTTGAAATATTAACAAAAGAGCTTGCAGGTACATCATTTTGCAGCAGCAGCTATGGCAGCAGAGGGAAAATGTGCTTGAGTCCTATTATAAATCACACAATACAGCAACAGCATTGCACATCCAGGCCTGGCTTGTCCCCCAGGCAACCTGACAGCAAAACCCCGTCTTTACAGATGGCTCTCAGAGAGGATGTGTATGTGGGCGAACGCTGCGTGTGTGTGTGCGTGTGTGTAATTTAGTTTTATTCATGAAAATATAGCAATCAAAACCTCCACCTATCATTATCATTTTTTCACAGGTCCATTTATGCATGCGTGTGAGCGTGTGAGCGTGCAAGTGCAGAGGAGACAGCTGATAAAAGAAATAAAGAAATAAAGAAAAGCCTTCCTCGGCTCAGACTAATTTCATCCACTTCACTTCCCCTTACATGAAAGAAGCAGGACTTACAGATCTTGTGCTTCCCTTTCATGGGGAATTTCACCAGCAGCTCCTGGGGGTTGGTGCAGATGAAGACGAATGGGGAAGCAGACTCCTCACAGGTATCGGGGAACTGCAGCAGTGGGGAGGGCGAACGAAGAAGAAGAGAACAGTTTAGCATCATCTTACATAGAACTAGCGTGGACATATTGTGCACAGAATACGTTGAAGCTCATTACGCCTGCTATCACATTTATGAATCATTCAGTGAGTGTCTCTAAATACATCATGTGAGATGCCCTCCATGCCTGATGTAATACAACATGCCTGACAGCAACTGATATGAGTCTCTCTGGGCCTGGAGCACTAAAATTGCACAGCTAATGATGCAGCTGCTAATGAGCTGCAGTTGCACCACTTGTGAAACTAAATTTATTACAACGGGCACAAAAATCCAAGACATGCAAAGACCTCTCTTTATGTAACGTTGTGAGTGAACACGCTGTCAAACACCAAAGAATCACACCAAGAAAAACTGTTAAAGGTTCATGTACAATATTTATCAACAGTGTGTTCTGAGGCTGGGCGAAATGACCTTAATATACTATTGTCATATTTTTAGGCTATATCCTAATACACATAAATATCTCAATATCTCCTCAAAAGCACTTCACAAAAGCCATGACTACGCAACAAAAGTACGTATGACCTCGTTATCGTGATATGAGACCACACGCGGTCCAACTGTTGAAGTTACGCACACTTGACGTGCTTGTTTTTGCCACACAAATCTTGAGGTATCTGGCAACATTACAGAAATGATTCCTACATTTTTATTAAATAATAAAATCCTTTTTCTAACCAGAAACACACAAGACTCACTCAAGGAGACGTGTCGTTCTGCTGTTACAGTTTCCTCATCGTGATAGTCAAAATCATTTATTGTAAATAGTCAGTCATGACTTTAAAAATAAACTCTAAATTAAACTTCAAACTTTTCTCTCCGACTCTGACTCACATTCCCACCATCGTTTTCCTGCAACAAATGCATGTTGTGTCTTATCCTTGAACAAGACTTTCTATTTATATTATATATCTATAATATCTAACAAAAAGCCCTCTCTCTGTTGGGATTGTGTCCATGATCGTATCAGACACTTAGAACAGCGAACTCATCCTGTCAGCGGCAAAACGAGCACGGTGAGTGGAAGTTTGTTTGACGGTTTCGCGTTGCCCCAAAGGAAAACAGTGCAGCCATCACATCTGTGTTGTGGCTGCCAGGCGGTCAACAACAGGCGGTCAACAACATCTTAAACAATGTTGGTAAGTATGAATTGTTTACAAACCAAAACATGGAACTATAGAGCCAAGGTTTAAATATACTCTTCAAGAATTCATCTTAAATATTTGTACCAATAGTCAACTCAACCACATTGTTACCATCACGATGGTATGTGTGGTTAAAAATATTGTGATATTGAATTTTGTTCTCATTCTTTGCCTTGAAGCAGCCTACAAATGTCACAATATTATTTTAAGGCCGTATAACTCAGTAATATTCATCTCAACGTATTTACACAATAAAATTGTTGATGAATAATAATGTGGATATAACGACTGAGTGGTGCAAGGCAAGAATTAGAACAAGTCTCGTAAGCTTTGAAAATGACATCACTTTACTGTAAAACCAGGAAATTTAAACATTTATGCCATTTCAGGATAATGATGTCCAAAATCTAAGAGACACACAGTCTCTTATAACGCTAACGATTTGTAAGATAATACAGATTATTGCCCAGCCCAGATATTTTCATCTAGTAATTACAAATAGAACAGTTCCAACATGTCATAATTCTTCTATATCTATAGAAATACATCACGTTTAACCACAACCATGACACATTCATGCAAACCGTATAAAATGTCGGAGGACATTCCTATGAAGGAGAGAGTGTTTTACAGCTCATAATTGACAGCGGCCCACAGCACAGAGAGGTGTAGAGACAAGAGAAAAGCTCTCTGCCTGTGTTATTGATTGGTCTCTCAGGTGAGAGTGGGGAATTGACTGACACAGTGACAAAGGAGTCATCTTTCCCATCACTGGCAGCCAACGGCTCTCAGCTCATCCAATTTCCTCGGGCGCTATCAGATAGTGCCCATGATTGCATCTAGCCAGCCAGGAAGCGGCTCTTTCATGACAGCATGCTTTTTCCTCCCCCCTGTTCCTCTCTTATTCACAGCCTCTCTATCTCCCTCAAAGGAGCACTGAAGGTTGTGACAAATTTGGGGCTTTTAAGAGAAATCAACAGAGTCGGCAACCCATCTGTATGGTCCCTGACGAACTGGGGAGAGATGATAGAGATGTTTATGTCAGATTACAGTCCATCTTGAGTTGAGTGTTATACACTGGTGAGCGATAAAATATGTAAACACTCAAAGATGTTAGACATTGGTGGGGAACTGTAAAGAGCCCCTTGATTCCTTCTTCCAAATAACACAGTGAATCCAATTAAATTAGGTCTCCCTGTCAAGTGCGTTGCCTCCAGGATAGAAAATTCCCAAAGCAGCCCTTGAAGAAAATCATTTGTGATTTCGAAGGGGTGAAACAAGATGATGGTTCAGAGTCCAGCAGTGTAGCGTTGTGGGATACGCTTGACAATGTTCTTTATGTGCTTTTATTGTCATCAAATCCTATGAACAGATTAAAGTTGACATGTGGAGTTTTTCTGTAAACGAGCTGAGACCTCTTTGTGACTGTAGAAACTACTGGCAGGAATGTACACGTGCAAAGAAATCACTACAAAGATGTAGAAAAAAACAGCTCGTAGGATAGAGAACCGGTTCCAACTGACCAATTCCATCAGAACTGTACGCCTTTGCATTTGCGTCACACTCTCTGCGGCGACTCAGACCTTCAACCGCGAGGCAGCATCATGAGAGCAGACGGTGATCTAAAGCCAAGATGAGAATTCTGCCGTGTGTAATCAGTGCAATGCTGTAATATTGTGTAAAGGTGCAAATACCAGCAACATGCTAAAACATTTGTCTACCCAGCATGTAAGGACAAAAGCGTCTGGAATTAAGTGCTAAGTTAGCACTCGTACGCAGGCGCTCGAAGTAATTCATTTAGACTATATTTTCTTTCTACACTACATCTTGTCAAGGTGTTGTTCAGTAAATCAGGAATCGATATGAGAATTGATAAGGAATTGGATTGATGGGCAAGTGTTCTACAGGAGAAATTTAAAACCATGACTACATTTAGCCTGTTGTACAACTATTGATTGTGAAGCTTTTGTCTGACAGAGCTTTACATATGAAACAATCAGTAGCAACATTACCTTATATTATACGTCCAGCAACCAAATGGCGAGTGAATGTTCAAATTTTACCAGCCACTCATGGATCACTATTCTTTGGGTGGTGGGTTTTGAGTCAAATCTACCCCCAACATGCACACTTGACTTGATTTGGCTGGCGGCTGTTGCTAATTTGTGCCCAGAGTAGATTGAGCAATTAGTCAGGAGATTAATCATCAAGTGTTTTTGATTAAAACATAATTAATTGTTTGCCATTTATGAAGGAAAACTCAGATGCAGTTCACGAAAAAAGAAAATAACAATTTCCTGTTTCTCCAAACGTGAAGATTTACGTCTTTTATTCAATTTAATCTCGATGTAGATTTATTTTTGTTTGTGTTCTGATGATGTAACCTTTGAACTTGTGATGGACATTCTTCACTAATGACGTCTGACATTTCTTGACTAAACTATTCATCGATTTATCATAAATGTAATTGGTTTAATTTCAAATTCAATTTTTATTATATCGTGAATAATTCCATTGAGATTCAGAAGGAACAGACAACAACAGGACGTGTGCTTTCATTGGTCATATAGTCCTTAATCCTATTTCTATAATCTTCCATACTTAATGAATAATGAAGTTTATGATTTCTCTCTATCAGTTGAAGCCTACAGTCTACTGCTTTACAGACCTTCAATATTTCTAAAAACTAACACATCAACACATCAGTGAGGCCTCACAGACATATTGTTTCATCATGATGAATAAGGGCAGTCAGTCATTGTTGAGACAATCCACAAACACATCGTTCTGCTGCTGACAATATTCAATAGTGCATCAAATGTGTCTCAACCCTTGGCCAAAATATCCCCCAACAAATGCACCATTTACTCCTGTTTGAGTATCGTGTGATAAAACGAAAACACTCTGCAGCTACAGGGAATTATTAAACCCTTTTCAATAACAAATCTATATATGTGCAAGCAGGAACCTCAGAAAAGAATTCAGAAGGTATTGAGAGAACAGACAAACACGTCAGGCTCATTGTTCTCTCTTCATTGGCTTTGTTGACATTCTGAAAATATAGAATAACATCATCACTGTCTCCATCTATTCATACAAGTGAAGAACGAGCGTCCTTCTGTTGCAATTAACGCCGATCAGATTAGAAAGAAGGATTCCTTCTTTTATCAAGCAGCCAGAGGGTGCGCTCACTTCCCCCTTCAATGCAAACATCGATCCTGTTAACTGTTAAGACGACGCAGTGCTTCTCAAATAGCTTGCTGAGGTGAGCAGCCTAATTGAGTCTTCATTTAAACGTCCACGTTCGACACTTAGAGTGACACTTTAATCCTGAGTGTTTTAGCATCGTGCATGGTGATTACTTTTAAAGAACTATTGGTTTGTGTCCCTCATTGTTAGGTCTGGACCAAGCTGGGAATGATTCTATGGTTTTAAAATGGTATTAAAAGGGGATAATAATAGTAAAGATACTTTTCAAAGAAGACACTGTTGTAGCAGTTGAGTTGACCTTCACTTTCAGAGATGCACCTCTTTACATAAAGCTGATAGCAATAAAACAAGTTCCTCTCATGGTGAGATAAGCACCCTGGTCACCTTCTACATAAGAGTCCCAATCAAAGTCTAAATTAAATGCCGTCAGATTAATGTAAAGCTGCACCAGCACAAATTTAAGCGTGATGGAGAGAAATGTTGTCTTGTTCTAAGGTCACATTAATAAATCTAATATCTCAGTCATCATCTCGTCGGCTCAAAATCAGTTTAATGAACTCGGAAACAGTGAAAAAGCGAATTTTAAGCTGTTGGATAGATCAATATCTTCTCATATCAGATCAGTCGAGGGGTTAAATAAAAAGCCTTCCAACCAAAGTAATAATCAGACCAGCACATTCTTCCATCGGACTTGATGAATATCCATGTGCGTGCAGCCTGCAGGCGTATTAAACAGAAACAAAGGAACGTCTGAACACAACATCCTAGAATTCATTTTGTGTACGCGGGACTTTCTAATGGTGAAATGAAGTCAACATTAACATAAAAGACACCCATCGTTCCGACGGCATGATGATCCCAGCAACATATTCCTTTTCTGAAATGGTCTTATGTTTGTGTCAGCTCAGACACCAGGATCAGTTCAGCTGCTAACATTTCTGCAAATCATAGAAATGTTAGCACAGACGTTTGATATCTGTACCGAACGTGGCAGATCACGCTCACAGTGTAGCCACCTTTCATATCAGGCGGTGCCGTTATTCCAACATGGATGCAAACACACACCTGGATATTATTAAAGACGCAGACCATCTCTTTCTGCATCATGGCGACCAAAACAGGTATTTTAAGCAATATCATGATTTCTTCCTAAACAAATGTTTCAGCTGTTTTGCAGAATTGTGCTTAGCTATAATTCATTTTGGCGATTTGTTTTTATGATCTAAGATGAATCATATATAAAGTTTTGATAAAAGAAAACGTATCAGAATAAAGAAAGAGACGTTTAAATGCGGCGCCTTCTGAAGAGATGAGTTAATCCTCATTTGAAATCATCACAAAAAATCTCAAGTTGCACAAGATGGCTGTATTGTCTGAGGGCACCCAAGGAAACAAAATGGTGGTGGTCGTGCTAAATTCAGATGAAACGAGCGTAGCTGCAGCCACAGTTTGAGCGAGCGTTCGAGTGTGTTCATGTGAAACACCGCCAGTTGCCTGCTCTTTCATCCTCCATTAGCTAATTAGCATTTAAAGCTGTTGAATGTGCTGCTGCTTTGCCTCACTACCTCCCCCCACCTAATTGTTTCCATTCCGTGTTAATCAAAAGGGCACAAAACACTGTGGCTGTGTGACAAGAAGGTTTGCTAAAGCCCTCCATATTCATCGGGAAGCATCTAATGTGAGCGGTCCTGCTCGCAACGCAATTAGGTTTGAGCTTGTTGAGAAACACAGGTATTGAATCAAGAAATTGTTCAGAGGAATTGTGTGAAAATACCGCGGGTGACAATGACTGTCACACTAGATTCAGAATGAGACGAGTCGTTAGAGTGCCGGTTTCTTTGTATGACAGGTCTTGGTTACAGCCCAAGGGCATTCTGGGAAGAAGGACCAGTGTGTGTGACATGATCTGAGGGTGTATGTATAGTTCTTTTGACAGGTGCATTAAAATGCCTCAGTGTGAACTGAATATCACTCGTCGGTTGCCTCAGGCCAATTTACTTAGAGACAGAAGAGTGAGACGAGGGCTCTGCAGCTTCTACTGGCTCATAAACATCACTGACTATTGGCTCCTGTTCAGCACAGAAATGCATCTACTGCATGGCTGACTTCCAAACTGTTTTCAGAAATACACCTCAACCTTTCCAGCATGCCAACTCAGGATAAATCTATTCATCAGTCTTGTGTTTTAACAAAATTGTATTTTCACATTAGTTTCAACCTCTGATTGGTTCACACAGGACTAAAAACCCACTAACACCCAATAACACTTGGTTATTGTCTTCAATCAGCATCCATTCAATGGCAGGTCATATAACTCTGCAGTAGTCACGAGCATTTATTGTCTTTATCTCTGATTGGCAGTGATAAAAACTCCCAGGTGCCCCTTTGAACGGTGTAAACAGATTTCCATCCATCTCCATTTAGTGCTGCATGACCATCGTTCAGTCTGTGTTGAGTTTGAAACAATGACATCAACGAGTAACCACCAGAAAATTGTCACTCGATTGTTAGCAAGTTTTCCTGCCTTTAAAAAAAACCTGATTTTGATATAAAAATGTTATTTGTGTGTATTATTCAGTCACCTAGTTAGTTTACTTACAGCAATAGTTTGACATTCATTTGCTTTCTTGCAAAGAGTTGAACGAGCATGATCGCACCAATCATGTCTGTACAGTAAATGTGAGGCTATGGCTAGCAGCTAGTTAGCCTAGCTTAGCATCAAGACTGGAAATAAAGGTAAACAGCTAGCTCTAGCACCTCTAAAGCTCTTTGAATCTTAATAGACCAAAAAAGAATTGATATTCCAGTGCACAGCAGTAAATAATTGTCACTATTTTTTATTAAGAATTGCGTTAAAAACAACACAAAGTAAGCTTCACCTTTCACCTTGATGTTCTGTCAGATTCGTTCAGGTTACGAGGCGTTTGTTTAAACAATCAGTTGCTGATTAGCGGAGCATCCAGCAAGATCAAATTCCCAAATACAAAAACATAAAACAGTCAACAGGCCATAGCCAACACAATTCGACGACACAAACCGATAAACATACATTTCTATTTTACTTATTAGATAAGAAGATATCTGAGCACGAGGTATTACTAACCCTAACCCTAAAACAATCTGGAAAGAAGGCTATGCTAACTGTTCGCTAGTGCTAGCTTCAAATTCAAATTTAATTCAAATTTGTTACAGACGAAGCTACATGGGCTGTTTTCCTTATAGACAGTAAGAATATTGTTATACCTTCTTTTGAAGGTTAGACACGCTGCACTGCTTCGATGATACTTGGAGTGAGGAGGCAGCATGTTGTAAATATGGTTTCAAAACATTTCAACGAGAGCCTGGCTGAATGAAGACCTACATATTAAAATACTAAACAAATTCATACGGTTTCAGAGCTTCCTCAGAGGGCGGCGATTCAATAAACTGCACACTATTTAATTTGCTGGGATCAAGCCAGAGGGGATTCAACAATAACCAACTGTAATAATATGAAATACACAAGTTCATTGGAAAAAGTAGAAAGGGATGGCACAGAAGAATAACAGTGGCTTAGCGGGCCAGGAGGCGGCTCAGTGGACCTACTGCCTTCACCACTCTGTATATAATGAAGTGACGTGTTCTGAGGTTTATGCTTCATATTCGTCCGCTTCCCTTCCTCAACACATCATCTGTGTTCTATATACTGTATTATTCATTCTCAGCGCAGTCCAAAAGGCAACGAGTTCCAAGCAACATTTGATGAAAACAACATCCATCTTACTAAAACCAACTAAAACATCGCCAGGATTTGACAGCAGGAACACAAACCTTTGAGTCCAAGCTTGTCAAGTAACAGCTCAACAAGCCAACACTGTTCCCTCTCCTCTCTCTACAATGTCTCTCTCTCTGGCTCTTTTCAGCTGCTGTCGGCAATTAAGGGCAGCAGAGACAAGTAATCTCCTTCTGGGCGACAGGGCCAGACCAGAACAGGCATGTGGAGTGGTCTGTGCAGTGGGGGGTTG
>OMLP01004459.1:1408-18829 GCA_900302685.1 Spondyliosoma cantharus | reverse complement strand
TGCTAAATAACTTAATGACGGCCCATAAATCAGTGTCCAGTGGTTCAGCGTGAGGCTCTGGGAGGTGAGCTAACCGTCCTCCTGCTGCTCACGCTGGGTGAACCTCAGTAAAGTCGCGGCTGGACCCGAGTGAATAGCCGCCGAATATCCAACCTGAAACTAACTTCACCCGGTTCCATGAGTCGCCTGTTGCAGCCTTTGAATAGGATGACGAGGATTTCAGTCACTCAACTTTAACGGTGACTTGTAGAAATTATACAAATAGCAGTAAAGACAATAATAATCAATTTCAAGATAACTTAGAGTGTAGTGCTTTCACTGTGTGCAACTTAAATTCGCCATTCGCCCCCCGTGATATTAAACCGACAAAAATCATGTATTTTTTTTGCGGAGGCGCTGAAAATCCAGCAGAATGCCTATAGTGGAAACACTGACACATCAGATAACCTTCCGAAGTTCCATCATGATAAATGAATGGACTACTTGCGGAGTGACATGAAGACATGAATCTGAGGCACAAAAAACGTTGACAGCAGTCATTATGTTTACCAATACATGACCCGTGCCTTACGCCCCCCCCCCCCAAAAAAAAAATAAAAAATAAAAAAACGGATTTGCATGATTTACGAGAGCCTCATTTTCAGGTCGGAAAAGCCGAAAAGAATCACACCCCTGTAATAACCATGACCTGCTCCAGATATTTAAAAAAATATATATTTCTAGCATGTTTGGAAATGACTTGCCATTTTTAAACATAATAGTACAAGTATCTAAATTTCAGTAGATAACCTCTTAATCCTCATTTTGAGGTAATTTTTTCACTCAACTATTTGACCTAAGTTAAGTTTATTCTGTTTTGTTTGACCAATGTGACATGGGTAGTTAGTTTTAAAAACCCATTCACCTGATTACCTCACCTGCTACAGGTGTGGCTGCTTCAAAACCGGCGTGTTGGGCCAAACAGTTTGGTGCACTGTTGCAAATGGACTAAAAATGTATCTATTTGTCTCAGTGTGGAGCCTGTTTGACTGCTATCCCACGAGTTCCCGTGAGAACCATCTCTGCACAATGTAATTTGTTTATCTTGCTTTTCTTTTTGCATATTAACTTCTGTTATTTTTTTAATGTGCAACAAAGACCGTTAAAATTTAATCAGCTGAATGTGGTTTGGGGAACAGTTGGATACAACAGTGTGAACACCCCCTCCGCTTATATCAAAGTGAAATGCTCAGAGTGGTGACTTACACATGTGGTCGCAGTGTGCAACAGCAGCGTAGTAGTGTGAGAGGGCACGGAAGTGTTCAAATTTGACCTGAACCATGGACACCCAAGAAAACGGCACATAGTCCTTCATCAGAGGCTGCGTCATGGTCTGCTGCACCAACAAGTACATGTCTGACACCTACAGGAGACACACACATAAACACAGCATGAACATCACTATATATCAGCAGGGACAACAAAACACAACCAGAGACGTGTTCACTCACCCGTGCAGCCTCTTGTGCCAGATGCAGTTGAGACGTGAAGTGCGTGTCCAGCGTGGTGAGTGTGATACGCTCAAACACACACTCCTGAACCTGGGCAACCATGAGCCGTACCAGCATGCAGAGCGATGGACTACTCATGTCCAGGCTTGGAGCGTTCGAGAAATTCTCCTTCAGGTAATTAAATGCACCTAAACATAAAACACATAAATATTAATCATTTTGTTCCAAAACAATAAGTTAGTCAAACAAATAGTCAATTTACAACAATTTTGAGCATCAGTTTTTCATTCAAGTAATTTGTCGAGCAAAAATGCCAAAAATTAATTGGTCCCAGCTTTTGATTTTTCAGGATGTGCTGCTTTTCTCTTTGTTACATCATATTAAGCAATGATGAAAAAAATAATTAGCTGCTGCTCAAAGTATCAAAAAGATTGATAATTTGATTGATCAAATGTGGATACAAATTGAACTTGGCAAATAAGGTGAAATAGACTTGGATGTTTTCGTGTAAAATATTGTTGCATGTTTGAAAGCCTGACAAAAGGCTAATAGAACATCCAGGTGAGTATGTTCGGTTTCAGTACCTGCAGCTCTCTGAAAGGCATCTATAGCTTTGTCTATTCCAGCTGTTGCAGATCGGTCCTGCCGTGCTCCGATCTGTGTGTACAGAGCACCAATGTTGAACAACACACTTCCTTTTTCGAAGGCCAACGTACGCTGACAGGATGGGACACCTGTCAGAGAGTCATACCTGAGAGACAGACCAGAAGGAATCAAATTACTTCATCTTAATGAAAACTTTTTTTAAATACAACGATTGTGGCAACCCCTGCTGGTGTTTGCCAGTGGGGTCTGGAGTGGGTTGCTGGTTGACAGTGGGTTGGGCCAGCCTGGCATCTGGTAACTGAAGACACCTGGGCCCAGTGATCTGGTTTACTATGTAAGTGGTTGCTCATTCATTGTTTCCCCCCTTTTTCCGGGTGATGCGACAGCCTTAGATTCATTTCCTTTGGTTTTCTTGTATGCACCATACAACATCCACACACACTATACTTACCATGCATGCACATCCTACACCACTGATCTTACTGACTCTCACATCTCATGTTATTGTATTTTCTGAGTTACCTTTACTATTGTGTTAAATAAATGTTTTTGTTATTCCTTTGAAACAGTAAATCTCTCTTGTTTGTCATGGCCTAGAGCCAGCTGTGACACTATAATCTTGAGGTTAAAGTGCATCATTTTAGATTTAGGGCTAATTAGGAGTGTTTGCATCATAATCACTTTCATACTTATTTGCATACACATATTCCCCCACATTTTTAAAGACAATGCACCAGGACAATGAAACTAAAAACATAGATGAGGTCGACAGAGCTGCAACGATTGTTTGATTAGCTGTCAACTATGAAATTAATTGCCAACTGTTTTGATGATCGATAAATCAGTTTGAGTAATTCAAGAAAAAAAAGTCTACATTTTCTGAATCCAGCTTCTTAAATCACATGACCCCAATTCAACAGATCAGAACATGATCTGATGATTAGAAAGTGCTGGTATCCTACCAGTGGAAGTGCACACCAAGGTTCCTGTGTAGGGGGAAGAAGCGTTGGTCCAGATAGTACATCTGATTGTAGTACTCCATCAGTAGCTCCAGGCCAGCCTGGTTACGACTGGGTGTACGCATGGCCTGGTCCAAACAACAACAAACATAATGTTTATATTACAGACAGATAATTTTCCTCTCACCCTAACAGGATTAGAAACCCCCTTCAATGAAAATTAGCCTTCATACTTAGCTAAATCAACGCTCATTTTAGTTGTATGAGAGTATTTATTAACCTGTCTGAGCTCCATAAGCTCCTTGATCTCCTGGTCATATTGCGAGCTGTCCTCTCCGTAGTGCTCACAGATGAAGTCCTGTGAGGGGAGACAGACCGACGGTCACATTGTTTGTTCACACTGAACCGAGCAGCGCTGGCATAAGCACTTCTCCCATAGAAAAGAAAATTCTCTAAATGAGATAAATCAAGGGGATGAAATACGAGTAGATGGATGCCATCTTCACCTGGATAGAAACTGTGAAGTCCACCTCTTTGGTTTCTTTTAATCCCAGTGGGATCATGGGAACATTGATGGCCTCACTGTGAAAAAAAAAATAAAAACAGTGTGTGTTGGTGAGTGTGATCTTTCACAGATTCCACTACAGAGTAGTAAATACACAGCAACAGTCAGGTCAGCACTACCATCTGCTCGTCTTCACCCAAACCCAGCAGGCTCACTGCTCACAGCTTCATCCTGCTTATAAACCAAGCTAAATCCAAGTATTAACCCTTACAGGCCCAACACCCCCCACTGTCACCCCCTCCCATTCACAATGAACAGAAACACAAACGCACCATGGGGTCACTAATGACACTGTAATCAGGGGATTTATCTCTCCCATGACCCCGAGCTGCACAGGGATAAAAACATCTCCTGGCTGGGAAGGAATGCACACACACACACGCCCATTTATTATTCGCGTCATGAATTTCATATCACTCTCATTAGCCTAATGACAATTATAATTGGTGACAACAAAGCATCCATTACATTGTTTCATTCACACAGTGCACTGTGTGTGTATGTGCTTGTGTAATTCTGTCTTTGTGGGAACCTAATCATGTTTTAGACCTTGACATTTTTATTTAAGGAGATTTTTAGTTATCATTTAACCTGGCCCTATGTTAATATATTTTGGTGCGAAGTGACTGATGGATACAAATGGTTTGGATCATTCCAGTAGACCACCTCAGCCGCGACACAGGCTGCAACGTGATCTTTGAGGGTAAAATCAACAGTCAAAGTAAATCCCTGTTGTTCCCACTGACTGGCTCAGATTGTTATTCTACGTTTCTGATCCCTACAGAGAGACACATTAGTTAAAGAGAAAAATCATTTTTGTTTAACCACAAACAAATTCACTGTGTTAGATGTGGAAATTTACAAAGAAAATTTTGACATCGAATGAAGTAAATCAAGGGTATATTTTGACCAAAAGAGTTGGTGATTGTTGGTACAGTGGAAAGACTAAACAAGATAATTTTGGTGAATTTTATGTTGTTTGTGTGTCTGAATGAAGTGCTTTATGATAATGGAATTACTGTCTCTGTAAATGGAGTCTGGTGGATTTAGCGAGAATCATGTAGTGGCAGTTTCCAGATAAACAAAATGAGATTTTACTCTAACAACAAAGTCTGACTCTGTGGGGATCCTATCCATAATGTTGTCAGACACTGGCACCAAATCTGAGCCTGTCAATGGCAAAAACAAGCCTTTTAAGAAGATCCAGTAACATACTAGAATTCTCCTCAATGTGAGGACATTTTATCCAGTTCTTTATTCGTTAAAAGGCTTTTTGTGGGTTAAGACTTAGTTTAGGTTAGAATTAGGGTTCAGTCAGGGTTGTTGTTAGGAGCCAGAAATATATGTCAGTGAGGGTTCTCATAAGTTTAGAAGAACAAGTGTGTGTGTATGCGTGTGTGTGTGTGTGCGTGCGTGCATCAGTCAGCCGTCTACCTGTCTGTCTGATAGACCTCCATGTTGCTGTTGAGTTCCTCCAGCTCCTCTTTGAGCAGCTGCAGGTTGGAGTTGACAAAGCTGAGCTCCAGAGCCACCGTCTCCTTCACCTTGTTGTTTGTCGTTGCCCTGCAAAAATCAACATACACACAATGTAACAGGCCAACAAAGGTTCATATTGATTTTACATTAAGAGCCAACATGCCAAAACTTCAAAAGGTAAATCAGCTATTGCTACTGAGTAGGGGTGTAACGGTTCTGAACCGAAACGGAAAACCTAGGTTCGAAGGACTTAGGTTCAGAAACTCATTCTATCTTCCCGAACCTTGGTTCATCCCCACCCCGTGTGTGTCAGGTCAGTTTCATTTCTGTAAGATCGGTAATAAACCTGAGCTCGCTCGTGTGGAGACATTTCGAGTTTCCAGTTGATATTAAGGAGGATGGCAGTCGTGTCATTATCAAAGAGCACGTAATTTGTCGTCTGTGTTTTATGAAGCTTGTTGTGGGAGGGGCCGGCAACACTTAAAACATGCAAGCGCAAATGCAAAGACATCACCCCGACACTGAGCTCACTCAGCCCAGCGGAGCAGCATGTAACCCCTAATTTCATGCCCGCTGCGTTACGGCTCCGATCCGATTTTGCTCCGCCGTCCAACGTCCTCCAGCAATCCCTGGTTGCGTTTTGAGTCGCCACGGCGCAGTACGGTAGACAGCTGGCATCACGATGCCAAGGAGCTTGCATGTTTGAAGTGCTGCCGGCCCCTCCCACAACAAGTTTCATAAAACACAGACGACAAATTACGTGCTCTTTGATAATGACACGACTGCCATCCTCCTTAATATCCAGTGGCGGTGCTAGCTTTCATGATGGCCTGGGCGAACCTCACCTCCAGCGGCCCCCCACCCCGTAAAAAATGGACAGAAAAATATTCTCAAAATAACTTATTCATTAAAGTAATTGTAGGAAATTCGGAACAAATAAGTACAAATAACAAATAAGTACCAACAATCAAAAGAACTAGTATAATAGAATGAAATATAAATAAATTAGAGAATCACATTTCTAAATTGCACAAATCCTTCATCACACAAATACAATAACTCACTTAAGAGAGCATAATAATTTAACTACACTTTGAACAAGAGGTAAATGGGTCTTCATCCTCAGGATCAGACAGCATGTGTGGCTGAGGCTCCTCATCCTGGCTAGTGGCAGAGGGTGCTCCAAAATATTTAAGAAGTGCCCCTGCATTTGCATTAAAATACAACATAAATGATCAATGCATGAATAGCACAATTAAATAAACATGTTATTAAGCATAATTTATCCAACACAACCTCCTTGGTTAATGGCTAATTATATACATGACACACTCCAAATGAATCAGAAAGCTATATCACAAAATATCAGTGCAATATACATCTTTTGAATTAGCTTACATAATTGATAATTCACTTTTCTGACATTTACCAAACAATATGTGAGCTAGTCATCATTGTGTTACACTTTATTAGGGTGAAATTAATTAGATATAATGTTTGCTAGTCAGTTGGACTGAAAACGGATGCCGTCGTCAACTACTATTATAGCCAGCAGTATAGCAAGAGGCTAACAAACATATGAGTTAGCCTGTACTAATTAACATCATTTAATTTCATTACATGCATGATCATACTCATGAATAGTCGATGACATGGCCCCATACCTTTATCTTTTGCTCGTTTCTCCTCTTCTTCTTTTCTCTTTTTCCTGAACTGGGCACCTGATGGCTTTTATTCACAATATTATTTTGACTGAAATGTGCTTTATGTGGAAGGAATTTGTGATATGATTGACTTTATCCTACTAATTGCATTAGTTGTTCACTATTAGATGAAACCTTGGGTCCTGCCATCCATGTAGATTATGGATGTTACTTTGACACGTACCACCTACCTAAGCATTGTTGCAGACCATGTACACCCTTTCATGGAAACGGTATTCCCTGATGGCTGTGGCCTCTTTCAGCAGGATAATGCACCGTGCCACAAAGCAAGAATGGTTCAGGATGGTTTGAGGAGTACAACGACAAGTTTGATGTGTTGACTTGGCCTCCAAATTCCCCCGATCTCAATCCAATCAAGCATCTGTGGGACGTGGTGGACAAGCAAGTCCGATCCATGGAGACCCCACCTCGCAACTTACAGGACTTAAAGGATCTGCTGCTAACATCTTGGTGCCAGATACCACAGCACACTTTCAGGGGTCTAGTGGAGTCCATGCCTCGACGGGTCAGGGCTGTTTTGGCAGGAAAAGGGGGACCAACACAATATTAGGCAGGTGGTCATAATGTTATGCCTGATCATTGTATGTATCCGCTTAAGTGTATCTATATTTGAACATTTTTGGTGCTTTAATGGCAACACATTACGCAGTGTACCTTTTAAAGCTGCAGTCTGGAGTTTTGAGGAAACAGTGGACTTGGCCAGAAAATTTGAATGAGCACTGGTCCCAGGTCCCTCCTTCTTCCTCTCTGCTGCGCTGCAGCCCTGCCTTCAAAGCCCCTCCCCACAGAGGAGCCTGCCGTACATGAGCAGGCTTGTAACCATGGTAACAGAGGAAGCCAGATAACCAAGACGGGGCATTCAAAATAACAACAACAACATAAGCCCTGATTGTTCTATTTCTGATCAATACAACTAAATTACAATGACAAGTGCCTCATGCCGATCACTGTAGTAACCCCAGTAACAAACAATATTCCTCACATCGCGGTAAATGGAGTTACCAGGTAATCATTCAGGTAATCATCACCATGCTGCCTTTTTGAAGCACAAGTAACTTATTTCGCTAAACCAATTCAACCACTTCAGAGCATCCTGAACACAAACACAAAATTATAACTGCCCGGTCACTAGAAATACACTTTTGCTAACCAATAGCCATAAAGACACAGCTAAATACCAGAGTTAGCATACAAGCTAGATTTAGCAGCAAGCTACGTAGCTTGACTGCAACATCGTACGGTGATATGCGCTATTGCAAGTATTACTGTAACTGCCACCATCTTAGCCTCGTGGTTAAAACATATAATTAAACATACATCAAGCAGGGGTCCTTACTTGTGCAGCAGAAAAGTCCTTACAAATCCCCCAGCTCCCTCCACCTCTGAAATAACGCTCCAACGCTTGTTTTCTCTCTGGCTCCAATTCTTTCTTTTGGCACTGCTTTTCTTTGTCAGTCTTCTTATTTGGTGGGCAATGGTGGGGCATTTTTCAGCTCTGTTGTTGTTGTCTGTTCTCCGCCATTGTTTACAGTTTGGGCTTGAACATATCTGACCAGCTAAGAGCAGGCACTGCGCCTGCGCAGAGGAGGGGCACTGCCCAGTATGCCCTGTGTGAGGGAGGGGAGCTGCCAGCAGCATATGCATGAGAATGATTGACACTTCTCAGACACTCCCCTAGGCTCTGATTGGTTGTGTTGATCCAGGAATCAAATTACAGCCACTGGGTGGAGCCACAGACAGTGGATTTTAACACAGCTGACCTGTATCTTATTATACTGTCAGATCATAATGACAATTTTAGCAAATATAAAAAAAAATAGTTACAGACTACAACTTCAAGTACAGGACCTGAGATACATTCTACTGTTGAGTTAAGGTTTCAAGGATTACCGATTCAAAACAAAATTTAAAAAGAAGTTGAACACGTCTCTGTTTTTGTTTTTGGTGAGTGTCCCCTGCATCAGTGTCAGTGTCCTAACAGAAAATAATGGAGCACTGCTGTCTGCCTCCACCTGGTCTATTACTGTCTTCTATCAGGACATGTTACTGTGTTTTATCACTTCTCACTTATCTCACCTGCACCGTCCACAAAGGCTCCGTGTCTTCACTCATTGGTCGATTGCATGCTTTTCATTTGCTGTGATCCCTGTTTACCCTTGGATAAAACAGCCCCTTCACCCTCTTCTACCAGACACAAAGAGCTGTCCACATTTTGTACTGCTTGTTGATCAACGTCTACACTATGTCTGCTCCCTAACATTATGTGTCTGTGTCTATTGCCAGGTATCACTGCTAGCTATGCCCTGTGTGTACGGTATGATGGTACTGAAGTTGATGACAGTTACTGTGACTCCCTGACCAGACCTGAGCCCACACATGAGTTCTGCACTGGAAAGGAATGTCCTCCAAGGTACTGACTGACTGAGTGGTTTGTCAAACTAAAGGCTCTGATTTGGAATTCTTCAGTTCGTTGACAAGGATGATGATCAGTACATGTCAGGAAGATAGGGACAAGTTGTATCCACATGTCCCTATCTTTCAATCTACTAAGATCTTTAAGGGTTTTTTGTCTAAATAAATTAAAGCCAAGATTAATTAAAGTAAAATCGTATGAATTTTTCTGCTCTTTTTAAAGCCCTGTTGTATGCTGTTGGTGAGTCATATGGCCACAGTGTAAAGTACTTTTAGTAATTTACCATTATTATTTTTAAATAAGGAATTGAACATTTTTGATCAGTAGTTGTAGTCTAGTACAAATTAATACATTCAAAGCATAGGCAGAAGAGGGACTGACATTTCTCTCTGTGATTGTCACCAAATATCCCTGAAACTGTTCTTCACATCTCACCGACCTTACCAACAGCATCATGTCTCCGCTCTCTCCTCAGATGGGAGACCAGTGGATGGAGTGAGTGCTCTCGAACCTGTGGTGAGGGCGTTCAGTATCGAACTGTGCGCTGCTGGAAGATGCTGTCACCAGGTCTCGACTCCTCAGTCTATGATTCACTGTGTTTGTCACATGACCTGCACAAACCAGCCAATAGAAAGGTCTGCCTTGGCCAGAGCTGTGGACCCCAGTGGGAGGTGTCTGAGTGGTCAGAGGTAATGCAGCAAGCCACAGAGTTGTGTGTCTAATAGTGGGATGTGCAGTGTTGTTGTTGGCATTGATTGCTCTTGTTTTCATGGTAACAAAACATTTTCACATTTTCATAGCAAGTTGATATTGATGTTGTTAAATCTGAAAAAATGGTCAAAGGTGTAAAAATACATAAACCCATGAACCAAGAACAGCCAGCGTCTGTTCTAGTAACAGAGGCTCCATGAAAAGCTTCAAAGGTTTCAGTGTTGTATCAAAACATTTCCCATATAGTCACACATAGAAACGCTTTAGTTGAGCAGTCCTCATTAATAGAAACATTTACAGTGGATAAAATAAAAATACATTTTTATGCTGAAACTAGATAGGAATTTAAAGTCCAAGATCTTATACTGAAAAAAGTACAATAATTACGAGCAACCATACAGTCATTAATTTCTCTGCCGCTTCCTAACAGGGCTATTTAGCCTCACTTTTGACTGCATCAGATAAAACCGTGCCACTATTTTGTGTTTCCATTACCATGTTAAAGGGATATTCCGGTGTAAATTTAATCTATGTTCTGACACCGAGTAGGACCCCCCCTCGAGAGATAAAGTTTGCAGACCGCTAGCTTACGTAGTTTTAGCATCCTCAGAAATGACCGCACGACAACAATACATTGCAGTAAATGGGTCCAAGTATAAAACCGCCATCAAAAAGCCACAAATAATGCTCAGAACGGCACCAAACTTCAGCAACATTACAAATAGGGTCCCAGCACATATTTCGAGGCATCAGACATTTGATATCGTTGCTGGATTTGTATTGAAAAGATAAACAATACTCACCACCCGAGAAGCCTCCTTGTTGTGGGGAAGCCCTGTGAGTTGATTACCGAGTGCAGTACAGTCCTACAGTAATGATCATCATTGAGCTGCGGAACTCTAGCAGTCTGCAAACTTTATCTCTCGAGTGGGGGTCCTACTTTGTGTCACGGTGTGTTAGAACATGGATTAAACTTACACCGAAACATCCCTTTAAGTGCGGCAAGCTGTGCCATGATGGATCACCCCCAGAGTGAAGCAAAAGCGTGATTGCCCATAAAAATTATAGGAAATTAAATGTAAGCAATTTAGCGTAGCTTTGTTAGCCTCTATTCTTTGATAGTACTGCAGTGAGGACATGTATTTACACCTGCTCGTTTGACCACAACTCAAAACAAACATGTCCTCAGTTAAAGACACACCTTCAAGCAGGTAGCTCTGCTGTCATGAGAAAGGTAAATAATTGCCACGCTGGGCTGACGTGCTGAGTCAAAACAGAGCCAGCACAAGTGTATGGAAGTCCTATAAGTAAGTAATAAGTCCTACCATATGGTGGACATGACACAAAAGGAAGCCGCTATAGGAGGCATTGAGCTGCATTCTCTTAACTTTAAGGAGCAATACTGAAGCTCTCCAGAGCCTCATCATGGCTGGTTGTGGTTGAAATGAAGACTTCATTGGCAACCAAGGGTGTGAAGTTGAACTCAAGACTTGAAACAAGAAGGAAACACACAAGCAGTCGTAGTGTTCTTCATGTCGATTAGTCATCTCTGACTCGTATTCTCCATATGCAGCTTCATGCTCCTCTGTTAATATAATGAACATGGCTGTGAATAAGTTGGTGCCATGCTGATTACAACCATTAACTTTTGAATCCTTTGTCATCAGTTTGCTGAATATTAATGAGGATGGCTGAGCTAGGAAAAATCCAATGACGTGTGTGTGTATGTGTGTGTTTGTTTGTCACTGCGTGTGTTAGTGCTCAGCACGTTGTGGCTCTCGGGGTGTTCGTTCTCGGGAAGTTCGTTGCTCCATGGAAATGAGACTATGTAACAAGTCGTCTCAGCCAGTAGAAAGTCAGGAATGTGAAGGCCCGCCCTGTGATAGACGATGGACAGTTTCTGACTGGGGACCTGTGAGTTTGACAACACACGCACGCACGCACGCACGCATGCACGCACACACACACAGCACACACAGGACCAGACATTCTCACACTTCTCAGTAGAGTTTATGGAGATTATTGTCAATAAAAAATATGTGTGTATGTGCCAGTGCTCAGGAGTGTGTGGAGAGGGAAGGATGGTGCGTGCAGTCATGTGTCGCTCTTCAGGTGGGATAGTGATGTCGGAGGAGCAGTGTGACCAATCACTGCGTCCACTGGCCATCTATCCCTGTGGTGACAGAGATTGCGCCCCCCATTGGGTCGAACAAGAATGGCAACAGGTAAACAGTAAAGCAACAGTCAGTATGTGTGTTACACTTTAAGAGGTCTGTGGTTGACCCAACCCACACAGATAAACACTGTGCTTATAGTCTCTGTCTGTGTGTTTGTCAGTGTAATGCTACATGTGGGCGTGGTGTGCGTCAGCGTCAGGTGGTGTGTGCTGGGCTGGACGCTGGTGTTTTCAAGGAGTTTCCTGACAGCAGCTGTGACCAAACCAATAAACCAGAGACCAGCTCATCCTGCTTCCAGAGACCCTGCTCCAAATGGTTCACCACATCCTGGTCTCAGGTACCTGCCTGCCTGCCTACTAGGGCTGGAAAAAGTTCAATTCTGTAGAGAAACTAGAATGGCACTCAGTATAGTGCATACCTCAGTCTCCTTAAACTAAATCAAGTCTAATCCAATATAGCCCTGTACCACTCTACATTTAAACCAGCCATAACTGATAAACCAGAATTTAATCTCACTAGATCTCAGATCTGCATCAAACTGTACTCACAGACACGCCTGAATACAGCTGATATCTTTCATCAACATCCAGGTGTTATTACCTGAGACATGAGTGAAAGTGTTGAACGGCCTGTCTCACAATGTTAAAGAAGGAGCCATCCCTATATCCAGATCTGATCTGACCTTGAATTTTGATTATCAAGATCAAAATCAGGATCAACGATTCTCCCAGAATTAATTTCTTCATTTCTCCTCATCATGCCCTGTTGCGGCTTCGCAGCACAAACCTGGGGTCACATTTTCAGCATGTGGATGAACCTCCGGCTTTTCCACTGTATACGGGCACCATATCTTTAACGATATGAAACATGACTGTATCTGTAACAGCTGTCCACCGGGACCCTTTCTTCTCATACGGGACACAATGATTAAATGATTCTGCTAATGTTGGCTGCTTTTAGCGGGTGTTTGTGGGCTGTGCGGTCTTGTGCGTCTCGTAACAAGTGTCCCATTGTGATACATGTGTCTGTTTGAGAGGCTGAAATAAATGGGTCGGTCCGCTGTTTTTAGTTGCAACAAACTTTGCAGCGGACCGTGGTTTGTTAAGGCCCCCACACACCACCCAGACGTCCAACTGCCTTTTATCCGACCACTCTGTTGCCTCTTGTCTGACCCGTTCGGCAGAAAGGTTGCAGTGTACACACCGCTTCGACGTGCTGCCAACCCGACAGTAGTGTGTACGTTCTGCGCTTGCGCGAGATGTAGTAAGCGGGTGCCGCTAGTGTTGTGTATAGATAAGACGCTGGATGAGAGGTTTATGCACACAAATCTCTTTACTTTCGATCAAAACGAAACTTAACTATTTCAGACAAAAACAGCTGCATACTAAACATGCAACGAGGCATTACCAAATGAACACAGATTAATTCATCCTGAACGGACCAAAAAGCTGGTCAAAGTGCCAGAACTCCAAAACATGAAAACAGTGAATGACGGAACGGAGTGCATAGAAAAACAAAGCGCACACAGTATTCCGTCCCTCCCACACACTGCCAATCAGAATGGTCATACAGCTGGCACACAACCAATCAGAGAATCCAATGGCTCAGACGTCCGACAGCCCACCTCCTCAGACTGCGCATGCTGAAACGGATCAGACGCTGTCCGCGCGGCTCCAAACGCTTCCAACGCAGCTGTACACACCGAACAGATTTGTTCCCGACCTCGTCCAACGGTTGGGCCGGTGTGTTCCTGCCTTTAGAGGTCCGACACCACGAAATCAAGCTAACGAGACAGAGCCTTTTAGGAATGAATTCTTGGCTCGCTGCATGTTGTGTTTGTTTCTCTGTGGAAAGTCAATGCAGGTGGCGGAGCCTACTATGAACTACGGGAGCCTATGGGGAGCAGTGGCGGAGCAAATTAAAGAGAAAATCGATTTTATTTTTTTTAAAACCACAAACTCGAATTAATCATTTTTGCCGATTAATCGCCCTGCCCTAGTGGTGGCTAACAAAAAACAAGGTTTAAATCAAACCGAATTGAGTCTTGGATTTGGGGAATTGTGACCCACTGACCACTGATTCATCAACTAGTTGGTATACATTCATAACGATCTCAAATCAGGGCTGACTATTTGTATAATTTCCAGCACCTTAAGAAGTGTTCTGTGTGTGGTGTCCATACTATTCTTATTAAATCTTATTTGTTATTTGAACTAAGTTGGTGTGATCATCAGTAATATGTACAGAAAAATGAAAAGTCCTGTCCCCTCATGCGCCCTCAGTGCAGCAAGACCTGTGGGAGTGGCGTCCAGGTTCGAGAGGTGAAGTGTTATCAGGGGGAGGAGCTGGTAACCAGGGGCCACAGCTGCGACTCTACCCTCAAGCCAGAAGCCCGACAGAACTGTCAGATCCAGAGCTGTCCGACAGAGGCCCCAGGTACACAAACAAACGCAGTGTGTGTAGTTACTGTAGGTGATGCAATCTTTCAGCACACTATCATCATTCACCCATCAGTGGGTCATAAATAATTTGGTGCCTTAATGATGTTAATGACACATTTAGAACTTTGCCTTTTTAATTAAATTTCTGACTGGCTTGTGTCTGTTTGTCCAGCAGCAGCCCCGGTAGCATCAGTAGCAGTAGACGACTCCTGTCAAGACAAACCAACAGCCAACTGTGCCTTGGTCCTAAAGGTGAAGCTGTGTTCCCACTGGTACTACAGAAAGGCCTGCTGTCAGTCCTGTAAGGCACCAAGACCCTGATGCCTGAACTGTAACCTCTCACCTCAACACCTTAACATAAACCACTGGTACCAATGGTCACATTACATTCGTATTGGTGCTGAACAAAAACCTGCTGCTAGCAATGTAAGGCCTCACAACATTGAATTTAACCTTGTAAGTCTTTCTCCTATCACTGATGTCAAAGGTCAACCTGTGGTCACTGTCTCACCTCCAGCCTTTTCAATTTGTTCCCTCGTTAAAAATATAACAGTGAATCATAATAGTATTTTTGTGTCAGAGCCTTAAACTGTTAAAATGAACAATCACTGCTATGACTGAAACTTATGAGGTACAGTCAATGCATAACCAGAGATATCATCTTTCATTCAATGCATTCTCCTTCCTTATCAAAACATGGCTCCTACATTACCCACAATGCAATTCAACTGCTGACAGTTTGTTCTGAGAGTTGAGTGTGTGATGCTATTAGTGGCTAATGTAATGTAATGTGAGGAGGAGCAGGTTATAGTGGTCGGGTAAGCTTACTTTTTTCCACTTCAGTGTTGCACCTGTAGTCTTCAGCCCAAACCTATGCTGACTGGAAGTGACATCACTTGGTCAGGTCCCTCTGGAGTCACTTATTTCACACATGCAGTATCACTTCCCAACACCCGACACCCAACAGTCTCTGAAGTATAAAATGAAGGGATTTTGCTTTAACATACTGGATTCAACATACTGTCCAGTATTTTCTTTGTTGACTTTTCCCAAGTGGGATGAGAAGGTCAGGATACAGCGTCAATGAAATGTTTCCACTTTATTGTCTCACAACATAAAATTACAGTGACAAAAAAAAAATGTTTTTAATAAATATTAAAGAGAGAATCATCGTTTGCATAAATATTCAATCCTGTCAGGTTGGTACTGTGCCCCACCTTCTCCTTCTTTACCATTTTACAGACTAGCTTGGAACATTTCTGAGTCTTCATTCAACAATACAGACAACAATACTGACAAAACCATAAGCTTTACACTCCAGGGACAGGCCTATTTATTCTACAACCCCTTGACTACACTCAGATGGTCTCCATTTAACTAATTATGTGACTTTAAAAAGTGTTGGCTGCACCAGTGAATATTTAGGTGTATCCTATTAATAGAGGTACGTATATATCCAATAAGAATATTTTTAAAAAATGAATTAAAGTCACTTTGCAGAAAACCATTCTCAATATGAAAATATACATCAATACGCACTTGAGTTATTTCTTGATAGAAAACTGCTGAGTGATTCGACTTAGACTTAGAGTGATTCGATTTCCTTTTTTTTTCTTGAATCTTTAAAGTCAGAATTCTGGCTCAACCTATAAATAATCCAGCAAAGCTGGCACAAACACATTTCTAACGATTATGGAATGTTTTTTGTTTTTTTGAAATGATACAGTTCAGAGAAATCCCAAAAACTTTCCTCTGGAAGAAATCCAGAGTAGGAATTGTAGAGGTGATGTAAGTGCTGTGAAATGTAGCCTCTGTAGGTGCTGTCATTCATGAGCACATGGTTATACTCCTGTAGAGTCACTAAATGAAAATACATCACTTAAGTTGCTGGCTTGAAAACAGAAGAATAATACCAACGTGTCAGAACCCAGACACGTCTGAGGAGCACAAGTGTGGCTGCCACAGAGAAGGGTCAGGGTTCACTGTTCATCTATCAATGCACTGTGTATACCTGACTGTCACTGTCAGTCTCACTGTTGTTCACTCCTGCCCACAGAGCTGCTGCTGTTGTTCTTCCGTACTGTACCACACCATAAAGAATAAAAGATGAGCTGTTTTTGACAAGTGTCTGTGTCTGACTTGTTTCCTGCTCCTCTTGGTGACAAACAGCCGGTCGACCCTTGACATGAATTTTCACCACATGCAGTGAATGAAGCTTTTGTCAGGAGGTAGAATTAAAAATATATAGGAGGAACACTATTGAACAACAAGGTGAAAACCTTAAAAAACAACAACAACAACAATTGACCAAAGCAGAAGACAAAAGCTTAAACTTCAGCTGTTGCCAGTTTAATCACTGTAATCCAAGCTGGGGTCGTATGGAAGGATATAGGAGCTGAATGCAGTTTTAAATGAAGGAGCATTGAACAGAGGAACTGTGGGTACTAATTACAACATCATATGAAACATGACCTGTTTCCTCTGCTGTGTTTGTGAGAGTGTCATAATTGACGACTGTGTTGTTTTGAATGTTCTCATCACGCACAATAAGCATTGTCAGGGTTACAAGAAATTAAATCTCAATGGATGACTCCTTGGTGAAACCAAATCACACCCATGATTGCACACTATTTACTCAGCTGAGCTGGTCTCCACCAGACACTTTGCATCTTTGACTCACAGAGGACCTGCAGGTGATCTCATTTGATTTTTTATGATTCAGGGACAATTAAGCCCTCAATTCATTATAGCTTGATAGGATCCCTGATAAAACTGTGTGTGTGTGTGTGTGTTTGTGTGAAGGAATGTACTTTTGTTCATACGACAGAGAGACGGAGAAAAGGGAAACAAAAAGGTTTG